>PVKV010011867.1:0-68440 GCA_004027835.1 Alouatta palliata
GGTGTTCCAGCCGCCTGTTGAAAAGGCGCCGGGATCTGTATGATTTCCCGTGCGGTGACCCACTGCGCCGGCTGAAATCGCAGGCGCTGGCGTTTTTTTGCCTGGGAAATCTCCTGGCCTGGCTGTCTGTTTCAGTCCCCTTTTTTAATCAAATGAATGGGCGGCTCTGCCTTCCCGGAGTTCCAATTGCCAGCTAAAAGGGCACCCGGACCCACGTATTTTGTATCGGGAACTGCTGCGCCGGGGCGCCGCTCCAAACAGCAGCTGCGAAAACGCCCGCGCAGGCGAAAACAGCTGCGCCAGTGAAAACAGCTGCGCAGGCCAAACCAGGTGCGCTGACGACCCGTGGGGCTCCTCCCCCTGGGAATCTCCTGGTCGGTGGGCAATAAAAATCCGTCTGGGAATGTGGCGTCCACTCACCCTCCACGCTTTCACTGGGAGCTGCAATCCTCAGCTGCTCCTAATCGGCCATCTTGGATCGGTCTCCCAAACTCTTTTTTTTCAACTTAAACTAGGTTGAGTTGATTTCTGTCTCTTACAAGCAAAGAGTCCTAATTAATATAGCACTTCTGCATAATTTGGCTCCATAAACTTGATAGTGTCCCCAGCTGTTCCAAGATCCCTCTGCTCTCTTTATGAACTCTCTCTAAACTACTAGCATGATTAAACTTGGTTCATTCATTCATTCATCCACTCAGCCCTTTAGAAACATTTACTATGTACCTAGTATTATGCTAGACATAATCCCTGCCCTCAAATTACTTATTAACCTATATGGGAGATAATTAAGCAATTTTAACATAGAACAATTGGGACCAGAAAATCAAACATGAAGCTCTGGAACCACAAATGTTTAGGTGGTACCCAAAGGTTTAGGTTATCAGAAAAAAAGTCCCAGAGGAACTGACATTTATAAGATGAGTGTGAGACTGGTAGAACAAAAAATTTAAAAACATTAAAAGTACGGAGAAAAATGATATTTCAGGCAGAGGAAGCAGAATGTACAAAGCAAGGAAGTTTGAGATCCTATGGTTGACAGATAAGAAACTACAAGTAGTTCTGTGTGGGCGTATAAAGAGAGGGGAGTAAATAGTAGGAGATGATGTTAGAGAGGTAGACAATACTAGGTCATAAAAAGTCTTGTATATTAAGCTCTAGAATATGAACTTTATTTTAAACACTCCAAAGGCATTAGAGAATCCTGGACAAAAGTTGTAAGATCAGATTGTTATTTTAGAAAGATTATTGTGTTAATTTAAAGGATGGATTGCAAAACTGGGGTGCAGCGCAGTCATTAGGATAGAAAATCATAAACACAGGAAGGCTGGAAAGAAACCTAATACAGTAAAGCTGAGAATACATAAAAGCCTAAAATAAGACTGTAATGATAAATTTGAAGAGTAGGAAATGTCTTTGAGAGATAATGGGGAATATAATCTCTGGGACTTCAATATTTGAATTTTGGGATAAGAAAAAATTTGAAAAAACTGAATGTTTCCATCTTGTATTACAGTAAGGAAGATGATACCTGAATGAAATGTAGAACAAAGGAGAAAGAGCCAATGTAAGGAAGTAAATTTGGCCAGGTATGTTGGCTTATGCCTGTAATCTCTGCTCTGTGGGAGGCTTGGGCAGGGAGATCACTTGAGGCCAGGAGTTCAAAACAAGCCTGGCCAACATGGCAAAACCCCATCTCTACTAAAAATACAAAAAATTAGCTAAGCCTGGTAGCACATGCCTATAATTCCAGCTACTCAGGAGGCTGAGGCATGAGAATCACTTGAATATGGGAGGCAGCGTGCAGGGAGCTGAGATTGCACCACTGCACTCCAGCCTGGACATCAGAGCAAGACCCTGTCTCGAATAATAATAATAATAATAATAATAACAATATTATTATTATTCAATAACAGTTTTGGACCAGTTTAGTTTAAGGTGTATATGAAATGTTCAAGTGTACACGTGTAGCAGGCAGTTACAAATGGGATATGGCTTCTAGCAGACAGTTAAGGGCTAGAGATAAGCATTCTGGGACCTTGCTGAAGCTCTGGGTGGGTGTATATTAAATCATAAAAAGAGAGTGAATAACATCAACAGAGCAGGGGGTAAGAGAAGAAACCCTGAGGTATTTAAAGGGTGAGAGGCAGGAGATGGGATTGGAGAGGAAAACAGGATTAGGTCATCAAGGCCCTTTGTGTCACAATATTTGTCATATAGTAGGGCTCAATAAATATTTATTCTTTGAATGAATAATAAGAGATTACCACTTGCTTTTGTACATAATATGAAACTACTGAACATTTCTAAGAGACTTGACTTTTCTGAACCTAAATTAACATCATCATAGTCACCATCATCATTGTTATCATCATCATCATTGTCATTATTATCATTTTCCCTTACATTTGGATTGCACATTATTGTTTTTAAAAGTTTCTATGACTACATTTTCACTTAGAATATGTTTTAAAAAACTCTATGAGATTGTTTTCTAAATATTCTTTTTTAGGTGGAAATACTTAGGCTTAAAGCAATGAAGTAGCTAGCTAAAAGCTTGTAAGAATCCTCAAGTTTTTAATCTTCTGACTTCCAGTTCAGTTTTCATTTAAGTATATCACTGCCACCTCTCTGAAATAGTCTCTTAAAATCACATTGTATTTTGGAATTGGGAAAATAATCATATGCACCATTCTATTTGATAATATATGGGTTTATTTGTGGATAGTATAGATACCTGGTTTGTACTGGACTGAGAGGCTTCTTGGGACTTAGGGCTGTCAGCATGAAAACTAAGAAAATCCAAGGAAAACTGAGACCAGTTAATTACTCTACTATTCACTATCATCCTGAAGGGAGTAAATATAATAAAATGATTACAAATATAAGTCCTAGTGTCAGACTACCTGGATTCAAATCCTGGATCCTATCTCATACTGACAAAGCAACAAGACAAATTACTCAACTTTTCTGTGCTTCTGTTGTCTCACCTATAAAATTGGGGAAATAAAAACCCCTAAACTTTGAGGACTAAATGCAATAGTATGTGTAAAAACCTAGGTCAATACCTAGCACAGAGCACAGTCAATAAATTCTCACCTCATATGTATTATTTCTTCTATGCCCACAGTTTGACTCTAAACTATATATGGGTTAGTGTTTTTATTTTTCAATTTTGGTATCTTTGGAGAGTGACTCCATAGGATAAGAAAGAAAAGAACCCTAACATCAGTCTCTGCAAGTGTTCTTCCTCTAAGACCTAAGCTGCTGAGACGAGTGTACTAGGCTGTCTTTAAGTCTGACTCAATTATTTTGTGGCATTAGGCATGTTAATTTCTCACTCTGGGTTTAAGTTTACTCATCTGCAAAGCAAAAAAGATTTAAATGATCTGTAGAGTCCTTTCTATGTTGGACATTCTATGATGTCTCTATTCCTTAGACTTTACTGAAAGAATGACAGAAGGAACAAAACCCACTCTAGTAACCCTTTTAAACTCCAAAATCTAGACATGAAAAAATGAGAATAACCAAAGGATTTCTGTGAAACAGTCATAAACTTACAATAATTGTGACTTTTAAAAATAAGAAATCATAACAATTTACTATTGACTAGTAACAGGTATTATTCTCATTATTTTATAGATATCATATTGACATCGTGTTCTAATTCTCACCACAACCCTGTGATGTAGTTATTATTATCCTCGTTTACAGATCAGAAAACTGGGTCTGACAAGTTGACAAGTTCATTTTTTTTTGAGACGGATTCTCACTATGTTGCTTGGGCTGAAGTGCAGTGGTGCAATCTCAGCTCACCACAACCTCCACCTCCCAGGTTCAAGTGATTCTCCTGCCTGAGCCTCCCAAGCAGCTGGGACTACACGTACGTGCCAACATGTCTGGCTAATTTTTGTATTTTTAGTAGAGACGCGGTTTCACTATGTTGGCCAGGCTGGTCTCAAACTCTTGACCTAGTGATTCGCCCACCTCTGCTTCCCAAAGTGCTGGGATTACAGGTGTGAGCTGCGGTGCCCAGTCTACAAGTTCTATAATTTATCAAAGTCACACATCTGTCAAGAGACGGGAGCAGATCTTTAACTCAAATGCATACAATTCAAATGTCCATAGTTTTCCTACACTAGCACATTGCTGTTGATGAATATCTGTCTCACACCATAAGAGGCTCTCACATTTAGAGTATAGGCATAAGAGGACATATAAGCACGATTTCATATCCTCAAAACAAAAAACTACACACATATGCTAATGGCCTAGCCCAACATTGCAATTCATGGGAAAAGTTATATACAATATGCTCTACTTTGACATTAGTAAGTCTCACTAGGACTGCTCAGGAAAGCAAAGTCAGCTTCTTCGTAGAATGGAATATGGTCTTTTGTTACTTCCCCTTCATCAGATTTTCCCATCAGTTTGATTTCACAGGAAAAACATCCCCTTCCCTCATCTTTATGATACCTTTCAGCTGAGACAAGGGAACTGCCTGAAAGCAAACTAGATTGTCATCTCTATGAAGGCAGACAAGGTCATGTCTTCTTTGTTAAACATAGAATATCAGTACCTAAAACAACTCCTGAAACACAGAACATGCTCAGGGAGCTTTTGTTATATTATGCTGCCGTATAGCCTAGTTTATCCTGATGATTACATAGCCCTAAATCAAATGAATACAAAAGAATTGAGTTTCAAATTCACATTTTTGTGATAACAAAGCTCATACTTTTTTCTCTATGTAAAAAGTTAAAACATTGAATTTCATGTTGCTCAGAAATATTTACTCATCCCTTCTTCCAATCCCTTCCTTGTTCATTATCCAAGTAAATACAAAATTAGGTGCATTACTTCCCTAAATTAGAGTTGAATTATATACCAGTCCAAATAAAGGCTATGCCTTTGTGAGACACTATTAGACAGAAAAAAGTTACTGGGCCATTGACCATGTTCTTTCACCTTTAATTACATTTAGCTTAATGTAATTTTATGAAGGAAAGAGAATCAGGAATTATCATCTGTTAAGCATCCACTCTATTCTAGGCATTGTCCTGGAAACTTTAAGTAGATTACCATTATTTAGCTTCCACTGTTTCCAAGTTCACCTATCTAACAAGTGTGGCCCAGATATTCAAACCCAGGTCTCTGCATGTTAAAATCTATACTTATTCTGCTATTCCTTTTCCATGTTGCATGGGCACAGTGTCCTTTTTATACAGTTATGGGTTCAGGACAATCCACTGCAGTATTTCTGCCCTCCTGACAGGGTTCTCTTATTTTCCAGAGAATGTACCTCTCAAACTATCTTCAGGCACTATTATTTCTGGTATTATATGGCACAATTCTGCTAGTTTTCCAATTCCCACCTCTCAGTTTCATCTGTTTATATGTCTAAAAATTACTAGGAACCCATGAACTGATTTTCTTCCAAGTTAGTGGCTTCTGAGCCTCTTTATTCTGCCCAGTTTTTCACCTCCCTTCTTCACACCCACACTCACAATACCACCTACACCTCGCCCCCACACACAGACATTCAGACAGGTAATCCAAGTTTCTGCTATTCTTTAATCTGGATCCTGCGCTTCCACTATCCCCTCTGACTCTGGGCTTCTGAACTCAACATGCACCTTTAAACTGGTTGTGCTCTATGACCTGGTCAGTTTAGAAAGTAAGCCACAAATATGAATATTTAATCCTGGTGATTATCTAAATTCTTCACCTCAACTCAAAAGATGATCCTTTTTCAATGGTCCTCAATCTGCTTGCACTTTTTTTCTCTCATTTCCATTTTCCTTTCTCAGAAGCCCAAGTAGAGAGGAACTTAAAATACAACCTCAGGAGCTGAATTAGATGACTACTCAGGTCTCTTCCTGTATAGAGATTGTAAGATTCTGGATTATCATGCCAATGTTTTCTTAGTGCTAGGCTTCAATATGTTCTCCTGTTAGCTATGCTCTAATTTCTTCAAATCCTGAGGATTATCACTATCACAACCATTTAATCAAATTTCTGTGTGCCTTGCTGATACAGAGTTCAGATTTTTCTAGGATCCTATATGATTTCTGAGCTCATATTTGCCCACTTCAACATCCACAAATTCCCTCATATTCTTGTCTGCTGGATTTCTGATTCTGCTTCACCTTGACCTTGGATTTGAACATATTCTTAGACACCTGATCTTTGGCATAGCTTTTAACTATCTAGCCTCACCACTAGCCCTGCAAGTGCAAGAAATTGAAGGCTGGGCATAGATTTGGGAATGAGCTGAAGCACAGAATCTGCAGATTTGGGAATTTCACCAAAGAGATGGGTCTAGGGTATATTTCTATAATACTCTATCAACTTTCTAAGTTTAACCACCAATTGAATAAACCTTTCTTGAACATCAACCAAAAAGCATTTTTCTATTGCCTCACATGTATTAGCTCATTAAATCCTCACAACAGCTCCATGAAGAAGGGACAAACACCATTTTACAAAAAAAAAAAAAAAAAAAAAAAGCACAAAAATTATCTATGGGCACAGAATACAAGTTAAAATGCCACAATATGGCTTACATAATGATGTTCTTTAAATAGAATTCAGTATATTTCTGTAAATTGATTAGTCAGAAAAGCAATTTACAAAGAAAAATATACCAATCACTTATTCTGAGATAAAAGAGTACAGTATTGGTAGTATTGTAATCCCACCAATATCTCCCTTCCCAGGCTACAGTATGACCAATTCAGCTGATACGGCCAACTGGGCCAGTGTCTTTGCTCCTGCCTCACATATACCCTTCCCAAAGCCAGGTACTTGGTTAAAGAAAACACTTTCTCTGAGAGAGATTAAGTCTTCAGTCAAGTGTTTTCAAGTAGCACATGACCCAAAAGGATGACATTTCTAGACAGAAAAGGTCCATTCTTTGCCTAATAGTATACATAGTAGCACTTGATAAAAAATAATGACCTTCCCAGCCCGAGAAAGACTACTCCTACATAAAGCAGGTATGAGAGCTCTGGGTTTGCAGAGGGAGATCTTCCCAGATAGAGGAGGATCTTGCAAGGGTTTATGAAGCTGAACACTACCTGTGAGAATCTCCATCTAATCTGGCAATATCTGACCTACTTTATGCAAAGATCACATTTCAGTATTTCAGAAACCAAGACATTAGATCACACTATGAAATTCACACTACTACTGATGAATAAAAGTTGCTTATATGGAGAATCATAGAAAATGTTACACATTGAAACAATGATAAGAAATGTGATTAAAATATTACTGGAATTGGAAATAACCTCTTTAGGGTATCATTCCTCCCCTAGCCCCAGGCTGCACAGATCTTGGCTCCAAAAGAGACTCCTTTCTTCCCCTTGAGAATAGGTGAGAGAAGAATGAAGAGGACTTTATCTTGAATATTGACACTTTTACAAGATGACAGTATGTACTTGAAACAGTATATTATATGCAAACAAACAGTTCAGTGAAACAGAGTGGAAAATCCACAAACCAACCCAAGTGCAGAAAAGAAATTTATACATAAAAAATACATCATTTGAAAGTAGTTGGGAAAGGATTGATTAGTCAGTAATGGCTAAGATCATCTAGCTAACCATTTCAGGAAAATATAAATCTATCTCATTCTATATATTAATATATGATATTAATTTAATATATTACATCATTATATATATAATATATAATATTAAGATACAATAAAAATAAAATGTAAAGAAAATGAAACCACAAGTCTTAGAAATTTCATGAGTATTTATATAATTTTGCAGGAAGGAAAAAATTCTGACTATAATACCAACTCAGACAACTTAAAAGATTGACTTACTTTAATAAAATATATTTTAAACATCAACAGAAAAGAGAAGGAAAAAGTGAAAAGTGAGCAAACTGAGAAAAATATGTATAAAATATGTAACAAATAATTTTTTGAGATGTATGTGCTACTTTTATACATATATATTTTTTATTGTATTTTAGGTTCTGGGGTACATGTGCAGAACATGCAGGATTGTTGCATAGGTACATACATGGCAATGTGGTTTGCTGCCTACATCCCCCTCATCGCCTTTATCTGGCATTTCTCCCAATGTTATCCCTCCTGAACCTCCCTACCCCACACTGTCCCTCCTCTAGTCCCCACCAACAGACCCCAGTGTGTGATGCTCCCCTCCCTGTATCCATGTGTTCTCATTATTCAACATCCACCTATGAGTGAGAACATGTGGTGTTTGATTTTCTGTTCTTGTGTCAGTTTGCTGAGAATGTTGGTTTCCAGATTCATCCATGTCCCTACAAAGGACATGAACACATTGTTTTTTATGGCTGCACAGTATTCCATGGTGTATATGTGCCACATTTTCCTGTGCTACCTTTTTATCTGCCATTTAATTTTTTTTGGTATTAATTTTCTTTTACTGATTATTCATTCAACTTTTCATCCATTCAAATAAAATAATGTTTCAGAAGAATAAATTTTAGTGATCATTTTTGAACTACTTTTAGTAGTTGTTACCAGTTTTCTATTAATTACAAGCCATAAAATATTTATATAGCTTTCAATGTATCATCTTTCTACTTTTAAGAATATTTCTAGTCTGAGTTCCTTAAGCTGTAGGACAATTTGAAAATAGGATACCAACAGTAAATAACAAATAAAAAAATCAATGAGTACTTTAGCGAAATGGAAAGAGTTGAAATGATGTCTTAACCATAAACTTTTAAAGCCCCCTAAATGTCTATATTGCATTACTAGGAATTCTGTGTTACTTGAGATAGTAGACACATCACAGCAACAGAGCAGAAAGTTGTATCTCTGTGTGTGCATATGCATTTCTGTGTGTGTGTGTGTCATGTGTGTGTGTGTGTGTGTTGGGATCATGAAATATTTTATAATTCTTTGAATTTGTTTTAATTTTTATTTTTTGTATTCTGAATAAAAATTAGTAACATTAGCTTTCACCAAACACTACAGATTCAATGCCAATCCAATCAAAGAAAATACCAACATCATCTTTCACAGAATTAGATACCAACATAATCTTTCACAGAATTAGAAAAAAATAACCCTAATATTATATGATACCAAAAAAAAAAAAAACAGAAAAAAGGAAAAAAAGAAAGCCCAATAGACAAAGTCATCCTAAGCAAAAAAGAACAAAGATGGAGGCATCATATTATATGACTTCAAATTATATTACAAGGTTATAGTAACAAAACAGCATGGTAATGGTATAAAAATAGACACATTGATCAATGAAACAGAATAGAGATCTAGAAATAAAGCTGCACATTTATAACCAACTTATCTTTTTAAAAGTTCACAGAAACATACATCAGGGAAAGGACAACTTAGTCAATAAATAGTGCTGGGAAAATTGGCCAGTCATATGCAGAAGAATGAAACTGGACCCCTATCTCTCACCATATATAAAAATAAACTCAAGATGGAATTAGGACTTAAATTTAAGACCTGAATCTATAAAATGCTAGATGAAAATTTAGGGAACCTCTTTTGGACATTGGTCTAGGCAGACAATTATCATAATGATCTCAAAAACACAGGCAACAAAACAAAAATAGACAAATGATACTTAATTAAACTAAAATACTTCTGCTGAGCAAAAGAAATACTCAACAGAGTGGACAGCCCACTTAATTAGAGAAAACATTTACAAACTATGCATCTTACAGGGAACTAATATCCAGACTTTACAAGGAATTCAAACAACTCGACAACAACAACAACAAACAATCAAATAATCCTGTCAAAAAGTGGGAAAGGGACACAAATAATACATTTTCAAAAGAAGGTATAAAATTGGCCAACAAACATAATAAAAAAATATTCAACATCACTAACCATCAGAGAAATGCAAATTAAAACCACAATGAGATATCATCTTACCCCAGTCAGAATGGTTATTATTAAAAAGTCAACAACAGATGTTGGTGAAGATGTGGAGAAAAGGGAACCCTTATCCACTGTTGGTGGGAATGTAAATTAGTACAGCCTCTATGGACACCAGTATAGAGAGTTTGCAAAGAACTAAAAACAGAACTATCATCTAATGAGGAATCTCACTACTGTGTATCTACCCAAAGGAAAAGAAATCGATAAATCAAAAAGATACCTGCACTTGTATGTTTATCACAGCAGTATTCATAATAACAAAGATGTGGAGCCAACCTAAGTGTTAATCAATGGATGACTGTATAAAGAAAATGTGATACATACAAAAGAGATCACCATTCATCCATCAAAAGGAATGAAATCATGTATTTTGCAGCAACATGGATGGAACTGGAGGTCATTATTGGCATGTTCTCATTTATAAGTTGCAGCAATAATGTGTGTCTATAACAGACATTGGAGACTTGGAAAGTGAGAAGGTGATGAGAAACTACTTAATGGGTACAATGTATATTATTGGGGTGATGGATTCACTAAACCCCAAGACTTTACCACTATGCGATATATCCATGTAAAAAAATTACACTTGTACTCCTTCAAATTTATACAAATTTTTAAAAATGATGCATCATATTCTGTTTACTTTCAGTGAATGGAAGTATTTCACAGAAAAACACCTTTGGAAAAAAACACACACAAAAATTGATATTTTTCTTCCTGAGAAAAAAATAAAGTCACACTGATAATTATCATTAGTGGCAAAATGAGTGAAAATCATAAATGAACAATTCACCAGGAAAATATAAACTTAGATACAAAAATACTCAAACTCACCACTAAATTAAAAACTGGAAAAAAATTGAAAGCATTAAAATATTGTTTTTCACCTAATTCGTAAAGATGCAAGATAGTCATCACTAATGTTGTTAAGGGTTTGGATAAATAGTTATTTTCATTCATTGCAAAGTGAGTATAAACTGATACAAACATTTATACAAGGTAATTTGACAATACACTTTTAAAAATGTAAATAACTTGATCCAATAATTGTACTTTTAGAACTTTATTTCAGGGAAATAATTAAAAATGTACACAAAAGCATTTGTATGATGTTTCAGTATAGTATTGTTTATAGCAAGAAATAACATAAAAATACAAATAATCTAACCTAAATTTCAAATAATAAGTGTCTCGTTACAATACTTTACAGCCATTTAAATGTCATGATATGTTATGTACTGTATTTATTAACATGGAAATATATTTATGACATAAACTTGAAAAAAAAACAAAAACATACAATAAAATCTCAGTTTTGTAAACCATTATTCAATTCTGGCATGATATTTAGTAAAACATTAACAATTATATGTAAGTGGATGAATTAAGGAATATGTGTTTTTGCTTCTCTTATCCGTATTTCTGATTTTTTCTACAACATATATTGGCTTAATTTCAAAATTTAGTTTTAAAAGCAAATTATTGGATCAAAATCTAACAAATATCAGCATATGCAGGTTTTGTTTCCAGTAGTTCTGGAGCCAGCCTTTCCACACCTCAATCTTTTGCCTAGCTATCGTTTCTGTATTTGTTTAACATCCTTCTGTTTTGGCTATATCCTACAGTTTAGCATTGTGCACCTCTGATTCCCTTGACCCTTGAATCTTCTGCTTTGCTCCTTGAACTCTTCCTCCAGTATTCCTCAGGAAAGTATCTGCATAATAAACCCTCACTGGCATAATCATAGAAGCCCAATATTTACATAGAACCCTTAAAAAGAGTTATGATTTTTCCAGCCTTGCCTTTACTTTGTGTGGCCTCTGGTGGAGTTCAACAAAACAATATTGAATCAGGGCTGTGAGTGGTCAAAGAAGACTTGTCAGAAGGGGAGCCACCTGATGTTAGTGGGGAAAGGTGAGGTAGAATCTGGAGAAATGGACGTTAAAGAGAAAGGATTTTTTAAATTTTCAGGTGTGGAAAGCAGCATGAGCAGAGGCATGATAAGAGACAGCAAGTAAACCAGCCATTTGAAGTGGAGTGTTGAAATAAGGCTCAGAGGAGGAGGCAGTACTAGGATGCATGGTTACCAAAATTGAGGGCAAATTTTCCATGATTTTGAGTTGGAACTTTGTAATGAGCTATGAGCCCAGAGGGGAAGAAAAGTTAATAGAAAGTAAAAGCAAACCATAGTATAAGAAAAATAAGACTAAATATTACAAGACAGGAAAAATGTTTTGAATAATGCCTAAACAACTTGTATGCAACTAATAGCCCTACTCAATTTGGTGCCAATTTACCTTTCCAGATTATTCTCTCTTTACTTCCCTCATAAATTTTACCTATGTCACAATTATCCAGTCTTCAAATGTATCTTCTTTATTATTCCATGACTTTGTGCATTACTTCCTCTGTCTGAATTGTCCTTTCTTACTTTTCCAACAGGCAATATACTATTTATTCTTCAAGGTCTAACTCAAATGCCAACTCCTCTGTGAGCTAGCACCCTTGATCTCTCCAAGGAGTTGCAGTACTTGGCATTTTGTTATGGTTATTGTGGATGTGTTGATCTTTCCACTTGAGCCAGTACCTTCTCAATAGCCAAAATAACTTATTATTCATCGCTAAATCCCATAACTTAGCCTAAGGTCAAGCACATAGTAGGTGCCTCATAAATGTTTGTTAAATGCATAACCCAAAGTTACCAAAAGGATGTATACTATATGTCAATAAAGAGATACTGGGTTATAGAAAAATATATATATTGTTTTCCTGAATTTTCTCGTAACTTCTATATCCAGAGTGAGCAGTATTATTTAATGTATAGTGATATTTAATCACTTGATTCATAATGAGTTATTTTAATCATTCAACTAAATTATTTTAATTAACAAATACCTTTAAATGCCTTTCCTAGCCTTGTATAACATTAATCTAAGTCCAATCTTCATAAACCAGTTAATTCCTTAGCATAATGAACAAGTTATCTTCATTTTTCCTATTAGAGTAATGTTGGTGAAACGGGGCCAAGTTTGTATATAATAATTCTACCATGCCAAGGTACAGAAGAAATAGGCTTGGAGAAATCACCAAGAAAATTATTCTACCTATCTAAAATATGGGTTTTGCATCATACAAAATGAAAGATAAATCAAGTATATTTTAAAATGGAGTTTCCTTTTTAGTAAAGTGGGAATAAAACTTACATATTATAGAATTTACATGAAAATTATATATGACAATGCTTGTAAAATGCCTGGACTGTATTTGGATCACAATGAACCCTCAAGAATCTAGAGCTAATGTTATTTACTTAAGAAACCTAACTTATTCGGATGCAGTGGCTCACACCTGTAGTCACAGTACTTTGGGAGGCCAAGGTGGGCAGATCACTTGAGGTCAGGAGTTCAAGACAAGCCTGGCCAACATGGTGCAACCCCATCTCTACTAAAAATACAAAAATTAGCTGGGTATGGTGGCTCACAACTATAGTCCCAGCTACTTGGGAGGATGAAGAAGGAGAATCCTTTGAACTCGGGAGGTAGAGGTTGCAGTGAGCCAATATTGTGCCACTTCACTCCAGCCTGGAGACTCTGTCTGAAAAGAAAAAGGAGAGGGGTGGGGAGGGGAGGGAAGAGCAGGGCAGGGCAACAGAGTGACACTGTCTGAAAAGAAAAAGTGGAGGAGAGCGGAGGGGAGGGGAGGGGAGGGGAGAGGAGGGAAGAAGGAATAACAACTCTAGGAACTAGAATTTTCTAATCTGGAATGAATATTTGACTTTCTAGATGCCAAGAAACCACATGATTTGCATATGGCTAGGACCTCTTTCCAAGGGCTACTAGGTGACAATAACAGAAAGTGATTAATTTGAATCACTCATTTTGTAACATAACCAATCATAGAGCTTTATATGTCTTGTTCCCTAATCAGGTCTGCCCCTCTATAGTCTAGAACTCTAATCCATAATTCTGAGCTCCACTTGCCAAGTCAACTCTGATCTTTTCTCCTCAATAAGCATTCCACAACTAATACCATCTCCCTTGTCATACTTGTGGATGCCAGGAAAAGGATTAACCTGGTAGGAAGAGTGACGAATTGACTGGCAGGGAACCTGTGTTCTAGTCCCTGGTCTACTCCTTATTAGTCCCTTCTCTATTTCTTACAACTCTACCCTTTCACTTTGTTGTAGGTAAAAGAAACAGGAAACTACATTCTAGGAGAGGAAAACGGGGACATGTAATGGTTTGTACAGAGGAGAAAACCATTTTAAGTTTTATGTTTTGAGGAAAATAAGGCAAGCAGAAGAAAAGCACATTCAAATCTTTCAGCAATGTCTGATCACATGTTGTAAGGAGCTGAGAAAACTGTAAAGAAGCTAATGTAACAATAGCAAGGGTATTCTGAAACATAAGTATTTTTTCTGGTAACGGGTTATTTTATAAAGCCAGGACAGAAATAGAATGTATTAGCCTATAAAGGGTATGGGATTGCTAATCTCCTTCAGGTTGCCACATATTTGTAAACTAAGTGTGCTATGTATTGGCCCTATTCTTTCATTGGCTGTCCTAATTACTGATTTGTTGGTACCATAGTGTAGCCCAGGATCCCTGGGTTTTGGGATATGCACTGTGAAAAAGTATCCCCTTGTAACTGTTGCATCTTGAATTTGTGTTGTTTCACAAGAGTGGTAGAAATAGCTCAGCCCTGAAAATACAAAAAACTGTTGGATCCAGAGGTGTTTGAGTTGAAGATGAACTTGGACGAACTCCCCTGATTAGCATACTAAAATTCCCATACAAGGAGGCACTTATTTGCCATTTTTTATACACATGATATGTGTAGCATGAATGACAACTGTGCCTGTGCTACGTTTTCTTCATCTTTACATACAATGACTCAGGTAACCAGCCCAATATATGCTCTGTTTTCACTGTTTTTCAGAAATGCTCTGCTTTGGGAACTATGCTCGATGTTCTCCTTACTTGTTTCAAGTAATACAATTCCCTTGTTAAATCCTCCTTGGTTATGGTCATTGGACTGTCACCTGATAGCAACTGAACCCACCTGTTATATGGGTAACAATAGTAAACACCTCATATAAGCAGAAGCTAGTATGTGGGTAAATAATCACCTTCTTCTGTCCTTTTGTTTCCTTATCTGTAATATAAAATTAGCATGGTAAAGCCAGAACTAGGACTTTAAACATTCTTCTCCTTATTAGTCCCTTCTCTATTCCTTACAACCCTACCCTTTCACTTTGTTGTAGGTAAAAGAAACAGGAAACTACATTCTAGGAGAGGAAAAGGGGGACATGTAATGGTTTGTACAGAGGAGAAAACTATTTTAAGTTTTATTGAGAATTGTGTTCTCACATAAATATTGTGCTCTCCCATTTTTGATGGCTGCATAATATTCCATGGTGTATATGTCCCACATTTTCCCTGTCCATTCTATCATCGATGGGCATTTGGTCCTTTGTAGGAACATGGATGAACCTGGAAACCATCATTCTCAGCAAACTCACACAAGAACAGAAAAACAAACACCACATGTTCTCACTCATAGATGGGTGTTGAACAATGAGAACACATGGACACAGGGAGGGGAGCATCACATACTAGGGTCTGTCGAGGGGAGAAAGGGGAGGGACAGCGGGGGGTGGGGAGTTGGAGAGAGATAGCATGGGGAGAAATGCCAGATATAGGTGATGGGGAGGAAGGCAGCACATCACATTGCCATGTGTGTACCTATGCAACAATCTTGCATGTTCCTCACATGTACCCCAAAACCTAAAATGCAATAAAAAAAATATATATATATCAAAAAAAAACTGTGCTCTCCCTTTTCAGTGGTATGTATATTCAGATATAAAATCTCTAAAGAAAATCTGATGTGGTAAATTCAGTAACAATTTATCAAGCAATAGCACCATGCACTAAACAAAATACTAACGATATAATCCAGAACCACTTCTGCTACCATTTTAAGGTACTACTTATGTGTGCAGCATAATCATCTTACGTATATTTTTTCATTTATATCTCATCACATCTGATCCCCATTTTACAGATTAGAAAACTGAGGTTCAGAGAAGTCTAGTGTACAGAACTACCTTTGGATTATAGATTTGACTGGTTTCAAAACCTATGGTCTTAATTCTATAACTGCCTCAAACACAACGTAGTTAAACTCCCTAACTTAAAGATGAAGAAACTGAAACCCACAGAGTTTCTCTTGAGAGAACCAGATAAAACCTGGACTTCTACTTCTTGAATTCTGTGATTCTACACCATCTACTTGGCACACGTTCATTACTTATATACATAATCTGGCACATGGATACGTTCCTATCTAAAATTCCTTGGTAGCAAATTCTAAAACAGACCTAAATTAATCCCACTTCCTAACATTCACATTCCCGTTTAATTCCTCTCCAATGCATACGAATAGAACCTGGGACTTGTTTCTAACCAAGTCATTAAGTACGAAATAGATGATGAAATGTCACCTAAATTATTATTAGATTATGTAATTCCTATCTTGTAGAAGACTCTCTCTATTGACTTTTCTGCTTTCGTGTTATGATGAAGAAAGTAGCAATGTTGGGGAGGCCCATGCAGCAAAAAGCTAACGGCAGCCACTAGGTAACAGTCACTTAAAAAATGAGGCCCTCAGTCAGTCTGCAAGAAACTGAATCCTACCAAAAAGCCATGTGAGTTTGGAGGAGAATCTTCGCTAGTCATGCTTTCAGATGAGATTTCTGCCTGGCCAACATTTGATTGTAACCTATGAAAGATCCTGAAGCAGAGGACCCACTAAGCTATACTTGGATTCTTGACTCACAGAAACTATGTGTTCTTTTATCCATTAATGTTGGGGTAAAATTGTTATAGAAAATAGATAACAGAGTAAGATTAGTCTAAGTTTACATAATAATGAATGAGTGAGCTGGAATTTAAACTCTCATCTCTATGACTCAAAGACACATATATCTATGCTATATGAGTACCTGTCATGAAGTGTTGTAAGGATTAAATAAAATATATGTAAAATGTTAGCACAGTTCTTGGCACATTCCTGAAATGATTTTTGTTGTTGTTTTAGTTAGACAACAATGTCTACTATCAAATAAAAGCAAATATTATTTGAAACCTCAAATATAATAAAGGGCTTAGAGGAAATCGACTGTAAACATAAATCAAGGTATATAGATTTCATACTCCATATTTATTTTTATTTATCTTTCCCCAAGTTACTGGAGTATAGGTAGTATTTGGTTATATGAATACATTCTTTAGTGGTAACTTGTGAGATTTTGGTGCACCCACCACCCAAGCAGTATACAATGCATCATATTTGTAGTCTTTTATCCCGCTCCTCCCACCCACTCTTCCCCAAAGTCTCCACAGGTCATTGTATCATTCTTAGGCCTTTGCGTCCTCATACCTTAGCTCCCACATGTCAGTGAGAACATATGATGTTTGGTTTTCCAATCCTGCGTTACTTCACTTAGACTAATAGTCTCCAGTCTTCAAGGTCACTGCAAATGCTGTTAATTCATTCCTTTTTATGGCTGAGTAGTATTCCATCATATATATATATATATATATATATATATATATATATATATATATATGATATCTCACACACACACACACACACACACACATATATATATAACATACATATATATATCACACTGTCTTTATTCACTTGTTGATTTATGGGCATTTGGGTTGGTTCCACGATTTTGCAATTGTGAACTGTGCTGTTATAAACGTGTGTGCATGTATCTTTCTCATATAATGGACTTCTTTTCCTCTGGTTAGATACCCAGTAGTGTGATTGCTGGATTAAATGGTAGTACTACTTCTAGTTCTTTAAGGAATCTCCACATTGTTTTCCATAGTGGCTGCACTAGTTTACATTCCCACCAGCAGTGCAGAAATATTCCCTGATCACCACATTCATGCCAACATCTACTGTTTTTTCAATTTTTTTTACTATAGCCATTCTTGCAGGAGTAAGGTGGTATGGCATTGCGATCTTAATTTGCATTTCCCTGATCATTAGTGATGTTGAGTATTGTTTCATATGTTTGCTGGACATTTGTATATCTTCTTTTGAGAATTGTCTATTCATGTCCTTAGCCCACTTTTTGACGGTATTGTTTGTTTTTTTCTTACTGATTTGTTTCAGTTGATTGTAGATTCTGTATATTAGTTCTTTGTCAGATGCATAGATTGTGAAGATTTTCTCCCACTCTGTGGGTTGTTTACTCTGCTGACTGTTTCTATTGCTGTGCAAAACCTCTTTAGTTTAATTAAGTCCCAATTTTTATGTTTGTTTTTATTGCATTTGCTTCTGGGTTCTTGGTCATGAAATCCTTCCTTATGCCAATGTCTAGAAGAGTTTTTCCAATGTTATCCTCTAGAATATTTGTAGTTTCAGGTCTTAGATTTATGTCTTTAATCTACCTTGAGTTGATTTTTTTTTTTATAAGGTGAGAGATGAGGATCCAGTTTCATTCTCCTACATGTGACTAGCTAATTATATCAGCACTATTTGTTGAAAAGGCTGTCCTTTCCTGCTTTACGTTTTTGTTTGCTTTGTTGAAGGTCAGTTGATTTTAAGTATTCGGGTTTATTTCTGGGATCCTTGTTCTGTTCCATTGGCCTATGTGCCTATTTTTATAGCAGTGCCAGGATGTTTTGGTGACTATAGCTTTATAGTATAGTTTGAAATCAGATAGTGTGATGCCTCTAGACTTGTTCTTTTTCCTTAGTCTTGCTTTGGCTATGCGGGCTCTTTTTTGGTTCCATATGAATTTTAGAAATTTTTTTTCTTCTAATTCTGTGAAGAATGCTAGTAGTATTTGATAGGGATAGCGTTGAATTTGTAGATTGCTTTTGGCTGTATGGTCATTTTCACAATATTGATTCTACCCTTCCATGAGCATGAAATGTATTTGTTTGTGTAGTTTATGATTTCTTTCAGCAGTGTTTTTTGTTTGTTTTGTTTTTTTGTTTGTTTTGAGTCTTGCTCTGTCGCCAGGCAGGAGTGTGCAGTGGTGCAATCTCAACTCGTTGCAACCTCTGCCTCCCGAATTCAAACAATTCTCCTGCCTCAGCCTCCCAAGTAGCTGAGACTACAGGAATATGCCACCACACAGGGCTAATTTTTGGATTTTTATTAGAGACAGGGTTTCACCATGTTGGTCAGGCTATTAGCAATCTCGACCTCGTGATCCTCCCACCTCAGCCTCTCAAAGTGCTGGGATTACAGGTGTGAGCCACTGCACCCAGCCTTAGCAATGTTTTGTAGTTTTCATTATAGAGATCATTCACTGTCTTGGTTAGGTATATTCCTCAGTATTTTATTTGTTTTTGCAGCTATTGTAAAAGGGGTTGAGTTCTTGATTTGATTCTCTGCTGGTTGTTGTTGATATATAGAAGAGATACTGATTTGTGTACATTAATCTTGTATCCAGAAACTTTGCTAAATTCTTTTGTCAGTTCTAGGAACTTTCTGGAGGAGTCTTTAGGGTTTTCAAGATAAACAATTATATCATCATCAAACAATGACAGTTTGACTTCCTCTTTACCAATTTGGATGCCCTTTATTTCTTTCTCTTGTCTGATTGCTCTGGCTAGGAGTTCCAGTGCTATTTTGAAGAGGAGTGGTGACAGTGAGCATCCTAGTCTTATTCCAGAGGGAATGCTTATTATGTTGGCTCTGGGTTTGTCATAGATGACTTTTATTACATTGAAGTATGTCCTTTGCATGCCAATTTCGCTGAAAGTTTTAATCATAAAGAGATGCTGGATTTTGTCAACTGTGTTTTCTGCATCTATTGAGATGAACATGTGATTTTTGTTTTCAATTCTGTTTATCTGGTGTATCACATTATTGACTTGCATATGTTAAACCATCCCTGCATCCCTGGTATGAAATCCACTTGATCATGGTGGATTCCCTTTCATCTATTTTCATCAATGATATCAGTCTGTAATTTTCTTTTTTGGTTATGTCCTTTCCTGGTTTTGGTATTAGGGTGATGCTGGCTCCACAGAATGAATTAAGGGGGGTTTCCTTCTTTCTCTATCTTGTAAAACACTGTCAAAATGATTGGTACCAATTCTTCTTTGAATGTCAGTTAGAATTCTGCTGTGAATCCATCTGTTTCAGGACTTTTTTGGTTGCTAATTTTTAATTGCCATTTCAATCTCATTGTTGGTTATTGGTTTGTTCAGGGTATCTAATTCTTCCTGATTTAAGCTAGAAGGGTTGCATTTTTCCAGGAATTTATCCATTTCTTCTAGGTTTTCTAGTTTATGTGCATAAACATGTTCACAGTAGCCTTGAATGATATTTTGTATTTCAGTGATGTCATTGTAACATCCCCTGTTTCTTTTCTTAATGAGGTTATTTGGATTTTCTCTCTTTTCTTGGTTAATCTTGCTAATAATCTATCAATTTTACTTATCTTTTCAAAGAACCAGTCTTTTTGTTTCATTTATCTTTGTATTTTTTGTTTGTTTGTTTCAATTTCATTTAGTTCTGCCCTGATCTTGGTTATTTCCTTTCTTCTGCTGGGTTTGGGTTTGGTTTGTTCTTGTTTCTTTAGTTCCTTGAGGTGTGACCTTAGAGTGTCAGTTTGTGCTTTATCAATCTTTTTCATACATTTGCTGTATCCCAGAGGTTTTGATGGCTTGCGTCATTATTGTAATTCAGTTTGAAGAATTTCTTAATTTCTATCTTGATTTTGTTTTTGACTCAATGCTCATTCAGGAGCAGGTTATTTACTTTCCATGTATTTGCATGGTCCTGATGCTTCCTTTTGAAATTGATTTCCAGTTTTATTCCACTGTGATATGAGAGAGTGCTTGATATAATTTCAATTTTCTTAAATTTATCAAGGCTCATTTTATGGCTTATCATATGATCTGTCTTGGAGAAAGTTCCATGCACTGTTGAATAGAATGTGTATTCTGCAGCTATTGGATGAAATGTTCTGTATATATCTGTTAAGTCCATTTGTTCCAAAGTATAGTTTAAATCCATTGTTTCTTTGTTGACTTTTTGTCTTGATGACCTGTCTAGTGCTGTCAGTGGAGTACTGAAGTTCCTCACTATTATTGTGTTACTGTCTACCTCATTTCTTAGGTCTATTAGTAATTGTTTTATAAATTTGGGAGCTCCAGTGTTAGATGCATATATGTTTAGGACTGTGATATTTTCCTGTTGGACAAGGCCTTTTATCACTATATAATGTCCTTCTTTGTCCCTTTTAACTTTTGTTGCTTTAAAATGTATTTTTTCTGATATAAGAATAGCTATCCCTGCTTGCTTTTGGCATCCATATGCGTGAAATGCCGTTTTCCACCCCTTTACTTTAAGTTTATATGAATCCTTACATATTAAGTGAGTCTCCTGAAGGCAGCAGATAGTTGGTTGGTGAGTTCTTACCCATTAAGCAGTTCTGTATCCTTTAAGTGGAGCATTTAGGCCATTTATATTTGATGCTAATATTGAGATGTGAGGTACCATTGCATTCATTGTGCTATTTATTGCTTCAGTACTTTGATTTTTAGAATTTTTGTTTTTGCCTTTTAATTTGTATTTTTGTTTTATAGATTCTGTGTGATTTACACTTTAAAGACGTTCTGCTTTGATGTGTTTCCAGAATTTGTTTAAAGATTTAGAGCTCCTTTCAGCAGTTCGTATAGTAGTGGCTTGGTATTAGCAAATTTTCTCAGCATTTGTTTGTCTGAAAAAGACTGTATCATTCCTTTATTGTTCCTACATATATGATGGATTAGTTTTGCTGGATACAAAATTATTGGCTGATCATTGTTTTGTTTAAGAAGGCTGAAGATAGGGCCCCAATCCCTCCTAGACTGTAGGGTTTCTGCTGAGAAATCTGCTGTTAATCTGATAAGTTTTCCTTTATAGGTTACCTGGTGCTTCTGTCTAACAGCTCTTACAATTCTTTCCTTCATCTTAACTTTGGATAACCTGATGACAATGTGCCTAGGCAATAATCTTTTTGTGAAGAATTTTCCAGATGTTGTTTGTGCTTCTTGTATTTCAAAGTCTAGGTCTCTAGCAAGGCCGAAGTTTTCCTGAATTATTCCCCCAAATATGTTTTCCAAACTTTTAGAATTCTCTTCTCCCTAGGAACACCAATTATTCTTAGGTTTGGTCATTTAACATAACCCTAGACTTCTTGGAGACTTTGTTCAGATTTTCTTATTCATTTTTCTTTGTCTTTGTTGGATTGGAGTAATTAAAAGACCTTGTCTTTCAGCACTAAATTTCTCTTTTTACTTTTTAATTCTACTGCTGATATTGCTGAGATGTTCCAGAGCATTTTGCATTTTTTTTCTTTTTTCTTTTTTTTAGATGGAGTCTTGCTCTGTTGCCAGGTTGGAGTCCAGTGGTGCCATTTCAGCTCACCACAACCTCTGCCTCCTGGGTTCAAGCGATTCTCCTGCATTAGCCTCCCAAGTAGCTGGAACTACAGGCACGTGCCACCACGCCTGGCTAATTTTTGTATTTTTAATAAAGATACGGTTTCACTATATTGGCCAGCCTGGTCTTGAATTCCTCACCTCAGGTGATCCAATTGCTTCAGCCTCCCAAAGTGCTGGGATTACAGACATGAGCCACCATGCCCAGCTAGCATTTTGCATTTCTATAAGTATGTCCAATGTTTCCTGAATTTTTGATTGTTTCTTTCTTTAAGCTATCTATTTCCTTAAATATTTCTCCCTTCACTTCTCGTATTATTTTTTGGATTTCCTTGCATTGAGCTTTGCTGTTCTCTGGTGCCTCCCTGATTAGCTTAATAACTAACCTCCCAAATCTTTTTCAGGTAAATTAGGGATTTCTTATTGGTTTGAATCCACTGCAGGTGAACTAGTGTGATTTTTTGGGGGAGGTGTTAAGGAGCCCTGTTTTGTCATATTACCAGAGTTGGTTTTCTGCTTCCTTCTCATTTGGGCAGACTCTGTTAGAGGGAAGATCTAGGGCTGAAGGTTACTGTTCAGATTCTTTGGTTCCATGGGGTGTTCCCTTGAAGTTGTACTCTCCCCCTTTTCCTATGGATGTGGCTTGCTGTGAGCCAAACTATAGTGACTGTTGTTTCTCTTCTGGGGTTAGCCACTCAGCAAGTCTACCCGGCTCTGGGCTTATACTAGAGGGTGTCTGTGCAGATGCCTGTGATGTTAGCCATCTATGGGTCTGAGCCCATATGGTATATCCTTATACCAGCACCTGTTCTGGTGAAGGTGACAGGGGTGTACAATGGACTCCATTAGTGTTCTTAACTTTGGTGGTTTAACGCTCTATTTTTGTGCTGATTGGCCTCCTGCCAAGAGGTGGTGCTTTCCAGAGAGCATCAGCTGTGGTAGTATGGAGAGAAACTGGTAGTGGGTGGGGCCCCAGAACTCCCAAGATTATATGCCTTTTGTCTTTAGTTACAGGTGGGGGTAGGAAAGGACCATTAGGTGGAGGTAAAGCTAGGCATGTCTGAGGTCAGACTCTCCTTGGGTGGGTCTTGCTGCAGCTGCTGTGGAGGATGGGGGTGAGGTTCCCAGGTCAATGGAGTTGTGTACCTAGGAGGATTATGGCTGACTCTCCTGAATCACACAGGTTGTCAGGGAAGTTGGGGAAAGCCAGCAATGACAGGCTTCATCCAGCTCCCATGCAAACCAAAGGGCCAGTCTCACTCCCACAGTGCCCATGTAACAGCTTTGAGTCTGTTTCCAGGTGGTGGGCGAGCAAGGCTTGAGGACTTACCCCAGGCTAACCTCTCAGCTATGGAAAAAAAAAAAAAAAAAGGCTTGGTTCTTCCCACACCTGTGGAGTCTGCACACTGGATTCACGCCCTCCCCTGAGTTCTGGCCAGGAGGCTTCTAGCCTCATTCAAATTGTTACAATATTAAGCTGGAGATTTCCTTCTCCCTGTGGTGTTTTCTCCTCTGCTCCTCAGGCTGCCCTCCTGATGGATCCCTGTGGTACCAGGCAGGAATGGCCTCTTCACTCTAAATTGACTTATTTCTAGGTAAGGTCGGAAACTTCTCCCGCAAACAGACCTTCAGTTTCTCCAGTGGGGGTGTGTCTTTAGGACAGCAGGCTCTCCCTCTCCCACTTGCAGCTGGGGTGTCTTCTGTGTCCTGCAGGAGCAGTCTGCTTTCTTATGAAGGTCTGTGAGTCCTCTCTGGATTGCTGGTTTGTTCTTACAGTCGATCTGGAGCTATGATTCATAATGTGAGCCTCCGCATGCTGTTCTGTCCATCCGAGTCAGAGCTCCAACCTAGTCCTGCTTCCTATCTGCCATGAGGATGCTTGATTCTATTCTCCTTGATAATAAACTCAGTCTAGTATGGTTACTCTTAGAATCATATTTCAAGCCTTCATATTATTATTAATTAATTAGACAAACATTCATTAAATATCTAATATTTTAAGGCACTGGAATACAAAGATCAATATGACCTAAATCCTTCTGGCTTTAAATTTTTTATTGTCAACGTAAGGTAATATGTATCAACCTATGAAAGGTTATGAGAACATGGAGGGAAGAAAAAATATTTACTCAAAAAATATTTATTTAAAAAATGAATGAACTGATCTGCCACATTTCTCATTTTAATTAGAATATTCAATCAGGCAGGCAAGAGCCTGAGTGAAATTTCATTGTGTTTAATCACAATATAGAGTATATAATGGCTTCTTTGTGTAACCTTGGGGAAATTAATACATCTCCTTTTCTTTTTTTTTTTTTATTTCACTTTAGGTTCTGGGGTACATGTGCAGATCACACAGGGTTGCTGCATAGGTGCATACATAACCAGGTGGTTTGCTGCCTCTATTTCCCCTTCACCCATATCTGGCATTTCTCTCCATGTTATCCCTCCCCACCCACCCCATCCCCCACTGTCCCTCCCTTAGCGCCCCGCCACTGCCCCCAGTGTGTGATGCTCCCCTCCCTGAGTACACCTGTTTTCATTGTTCAACAACACCTGCCTATAAGTGAGAACATGTAGTGTTTCATTTTCTGTTTTTGTGTCAGTTTGCTGAGAATGATGGTTTCCAGATTCTTCCAAGTCCCTACAAAGTACACAAACTCATCATTTTTATGGCTGTGTAGTATTCCATGGTGTATATGTGCCACATTTTCTTTGCCACTCTCATTGATAGGCATTTGGGTGGGTTACAGGTCTTTGCTATTGTACACAGGGCTGCAATGAACATACACGTGCATGTGTCTTTATAATAGAATGATTTATAGTCCTTTGGGTATACACCCAGTAAT
The DNA here is from genome assembly GCA_004027835.1 of Alouatta palliata. Classification (NCBI taxonomy): domain Eukaryota; kingdom Metazoa; phylum Chordata; class Mammalia; order Primates; family Atelidae; genus Alouatta; species Alouatta palliata. Next base: position 25,239 of record PVKV010011867.1, read on the forward strand.
GGGATTGCTGGGTCAAATGGAATTTCTATTTCTAGATCCTTGAGAAATCGCCACACTGTTTTCCACAATGGTTGAACTAATTTACACTCCCACCAACTATGTAAAAGTGTTCCTATTTCTCCACATCCTCTCCAGCATCTGTTGTCTCCAGATTTTTTAATGATCACCATTCTAACTGGTGTGAGATGTGGTTTTGATTTGCATTTCTCTAATGATCAGTGATGATGAGCATTTTTTCATATGTTTGTTGGCCTCATATATGTCTTCTTTTGACAAGTGTCTGTTCATATCCTTCACCCACTTTTGAATGGGTGTTTGTTTTTTTCTTGTATATCTGTTTTAGTTCGTTGCAGATTCTGGATATTAACCCTTTGTCAGATGGGTAGATTGCAAAAATTTTTTTACCAGTCTGTGTCTTTTGATTGGGGCGTTTAGGACATTTACCTTCAACGTTAATATTGTTATGTGTGAATTTGATCCTGCCATTTTGTTACTGGCTGGGTTTCTTTCTCATTAGTTGACTCATTTTCTTCATTGCATTTTTAGTCTTTGCCAACTGGTTTGCTTTTGCAGTGACTGGTACTTGTTCCTTTCCATGCTTAGTGTTTCTTTCAGGAGCTCTTGTAGGGCGGGTCTGGTGGTGACAAAATCTCTCAATAATTGCTTGTCCATAAAGGATTTTATTTCTCCTTCACTTATGAAGCTTAGTTTGGCTGGATATGAGATTCTGGGTTGAAAGTTCTTTTCTTTAAGGATGTTGAATATTGTCCCCCACTCTCTTCTGGCTTGTAGGGTTTCTGCCAAGAGATGTGCTGTGAGTCTGATTGGCTTTCCTCTGTGGGTGACCTGAAATTTCTCTCTGGCTGCCTTTAGCATTTTTTTCCTTCATTTTGATCCTGGTGAATCTGACAGTTATGTGCCTTGGGGTTGCTCTTCTTGAGGAATATCTTTGTGGAGTTCTCTGTATTTCTTGAATTTGAAATTTGGACTGCCTTGCTAGGCTTGGGAAGTTCTCCTGGATAATATCCTGGAGTGTGTTTTCCAGCTGGGATTCATTCTCCCTGTCATATTCAGTTACACTGATCAAGCATAGATTAGGTTTTTTCACATAATCCCATATTTCTTGAAGGCTTTGTTCGTTTCTTTTCACTCTTTTTTCTCTTGTATTGCCTTCTTCTTTTACTTAATTGAGTTGATTTTCAATCTCTGATATCCTTTCTTCTACTTGCTCGATTCGGCTATTAAAAATTGTGTTTGCTTCACATAGTTCTCATGCTGTGTTCTTCAACTCCATCAAGTCATTTATGTTCTTCTCTAAGCTGGTTATTCTAGTTGGCATTTCGTCTAACCTTTTTTCAAGGTTTTTGGTTTCTTTGCATTGAGTTAGAACGTGTTCCTTTAGCTCTGAGAAGTTTGTTATTATCCACCTTCTGAATCCTGTTTCCACCAATTCTTCACACTCCTTCTTGGTCAAGTTGTGATCCTGTGTTGTTGATGAGTTGTGATCCCTTGAAGGAGAAGAGGTGTTCTGGTCTCCAGTGGTTTCACTATTTTTGTGCTGTTTTTTTTCCCATCTTTGTGGATTTACCTGGCTGTGATGTCAGAGAGCTGCTTGATGAGGTTCCTTGTCTGCCTGTGGAGGTGCTACTGGGTTTCTAGGGACTTCTTCAGGTTACTAGGGAAGCTTCCTGTGTCTTTTTTGCTTATGCTGGGAGATTAGGCCAGCTTCTTCTGCTGACCTGAAGGTGCTGCTGGGTGGTCAAGAACGGCACCCAGTTGCTATGTAGGCTTCCTTTGTTTTTTGTTAAAACATGTAGCCCAGTCCCACCCTTCTAGTGGTGGGTTGTATCCTTCCTCCACTGAGCTGGATCATTCAGGGTTCATCTCAGACTGTGGCACTGGCTACGCACCCCACTAGAGTCAGAGCTCACCCTAGAAACAGACCCATTGAAATGCACCTGGTACCTCTGTTGGAGCTAGGAGATCTCTGGGTTTCTGTATCTCTTTCACTGGGTGTTGTGTGCTGGAGTTGTGTCTAATCTGCCATCTTGGATCCTCCCCCATGTATGTCTTCTTTTGTAAAGTATTCATATCCTTCGCCTACTTTTGAATGGGCTTGTTTATTTCTTGTAAATCTGTTTTAGTTCTTTGCAGATTCTGGATATTAGCCCTTTGTCAGATGGGTAGATTGAAAAAATTTTTTCCCTTTCTGTTGGTTGCTGATTCACTCTAATGATTGTTTCTTTTGCTGTGCAGAAGTTCTGGAGTTTAATTAGGTCCCATTTGTCTATGTTGACTTTTGTTGCCAATGGTTTTGGTGTTTTAGTCATGAAGTCCTTGCCTATGCCTATGTCCTGAATGGTTTTGCCTAGGTTTTCTTCTAGAGTTTTTATGGTGGTAGGTCTTATGTTTAAGTCTCTAATCCATCTGGTGTTAATTTTAGTGTAAGATGTCAGGAAGGGGTCCAGCTTCTGCTTTCTGCACATGGCTAGCCAGTTTTCCCAATATCGTTTTTTAAACAGGGAATCTTTCCCCACTGCTTGTTTTTGTGAGGTTTGTCAAACATCAGATGGTTGTATATGTGTAGCGTTGCCTCCAAGGCCTCTGTTCTGTTCCATTGGTCTATATGTCTGTTTTGGTACCTGTACCATGCTGGTTTGATTACTGTAGCCTTGTCGTATAGTTTGAAGTCAGGTAGTGTGATACTTCCAGCGTTGTTCTTTTTGCTTAGAATTGACTTGGCTATGCAGGCTCTCTTTTGGTTCCATATGAAGGTTAAGGTGGTTTTTTCCAGTTCTGTCAAGAACGTCATAGGTAGCTTGATGGGAATAGCATTGAATCTATGAATTACTTTGGGCAGTATGGCCATTTGCATGATATTGATTCTTCCTAACCATGAGCATGGAATGTATCTCCAAATGTTTGTGTCCTCTCCTATTTCATTGAGCAGTGGTTTGTAGTTCTCCTTGAAGAGATCCTTTACATTCTTTGCTAATTGTATTCCTAGGTATTTTATTCTCTTTGTAGCAACTGTGAGGGGCATTGCATTCTTGATTCGGCTGTCTTTAAGTCTGTTATTGGAATATATGAATATTTGTGATTTTTGCACCTTGATTTTGTATCCTGAGACTTTGCTGAAGTTGCTTATCAGTTTCAGGAGATTCTGGGCTGAGACAATGGGTCTTCTAAATATATAATCATGTCATCTGCAAATAGAGACAATTTGACTTCCTCCTTTCTTAATTGAATACCCTTTATTTCTTTTTCTTGTCTGATTGCTCTGGCCAGAACTTCCAATAATATATTGAATAGGAGTGGTGAGAGAGGGAATCCTTGTCTAGTGCCAGATTTCAAAGGGAATGCTTCCATTTTTTTCCCATTCAGTACGATATTCGCTGTGGCTTTGTTTTAAATAGCTTTTATTATTTCGAGATACGTTCCACTGATACCTAGTTTATTGAGAGTTTTTAGCATAAAAGGCTGTTGAATTTTGTCGAAGGACTTCTCTGCATCTATTGAGATAATCATGTGGTTTTTGTCTTTGGTTCTGGTTATGTGGTGAATTACGTTTATAGACTTGCGTATGTTGAACCAGCCTTGCATCCCAGGATGAAGACTACTTGATTGTGATGGATAAGCTTTTTGAGATGCTTTTGCAATTGGTTTGTCAGTATTTTATTGAAGATTTTTTGCATCTATGTTCATCATGGTTATTGGCCTGAAGTTTTCTTTTCTGGTTAAGTCTCTGCCGGATTTTGGTATCAGGATGATGTTGTTCTCATAAAATGATTTGGGAATGATTCCCTCTTTTTGGATTGTTTGAAATGGTTTCAGAAGGCGTGGTACCAGTTCCTCTTTGCATGTCTGGTAGAATTTGGCTGTGAATCCATCTGAAACTAGGCTTTTTTTGGTGGGTAGGCTATTAATTCCTGCCTCAACTTCAGGCCTTGTTATTGGTCTATACAGGGATTCAACTTCTTCCTGGATTAGGCTTTGGAGGGTGCAAGTGTCCAGGAATTTATCCATTTCTTCCAGGTTTACTGGTTTATGCGCATAGAGATGTTTGTAGTAATCTCTGATGGTGGTTTGTATTTCTGTGGAATCTGTGTTGATTTTAACTTTAACTTTTTTTATTGCATCTATTTGATTATTCTCTTTTCTTTTTTATTAATCTGGCCAGGGGTCTATTTCTTTGATCTTTTAAAAAAAAATCAGCTCCTGGATTTGTTGATTTTTTGAAGGGTTTTTTGTGTCTCTATCTCCTTCAGTTCTTCTGTTATCTTAGTTATTTCTCATCTTCTGCTAGGTTTTGAGATTTTGTTATCTTGTTCCTTTAGCTCTTTTAATTTTGAAGATAGGGTGTCAATTTTAGATCTTTCCTTACTTCTCATGTGGGCATTTATTGCTACGAATTTCCCTCTAGACACTGCTTTAAATGTGTCCCAGAGATTCTGGTATGTTCTGTCTTCATTCTCATTGGTTTTAAAGAACATCTTTATTTCTGCTTTCATTTCATTGTTTATCCAGTCAACATTCAAGAGCCCATTGTTCAGTTTCCATGAATCTGTGTGGTTCTGAGTTGGTTTCTGAATTCTGAGTTCTAACTTCATTGTACTGTGGTCTTAGAGATTGTTTGTTATGATTTCCGTTCCTTTGCATTTGCTGAGGAGTGATTTACTTCCAATTATGTGGTCACTTTTAGAGTAGGTGTGATGTGGTGCTGAGAAGAATGTATATTCTGTGGATTTGGGGTGGAGTGATCTGTAAATGTCTATTAGGTTTGTTTGGTCCAGGTCTGAGTTCAAGTCCTAGATATCCTTATTAATTTTCTGTCTCGTTGATCTGTCTAACATTGACAGTGGAGTGTTAAAGTCTCCCACTATTATTGTGGGAGTCTAAGTCTCTTTGTTAAGTCATGAAGAACTTACTTTATGTATTTGGGTGCTCCTGTATTGGGTGTGCATATATTTAGGATCGTTATCTCTTCTTGTTGCATTGATCCTTTTACCATTATATAATGTCCTTCTTTGTCTCTTTTGATTTTTGTTGCAAAATCAAAAGTTTTTTGTCTCTTTGTCTCTTTTGATTTTTGATTGCAACTCCTGCTTTTTTTTTTGCTCTCCATTTGCTTCGTAGATCTTCCTCCATCCCTTTATTTTGAGCCCATGTGTATCCTTGTCTGTGAGATGGGTTTCCTGGATACAGCACACTGATGGGTTTTGGCTTTTTATCCAATTTGCTAGTCTGTGTCTTTCGATTGGGGCATTTAGCCCATTTACATTTAGGGTTAATATTGTTATGTGTGTATGTGATCCTGCCATTTTGATGTTAGCTGGTTGTTTTGCCTGTTAGTTGATATAGTTTCTTCATTGTGTCACTGCTCTTTACCATTTGGTACATTTTTGGAGTGGCTGGTACTGGTTGTTTCTTTCTATGTTTAGTGATTTCTTTCAGGAGCTCTTGTAAAGCAGGCCTGGTGGTGATGAAATCTCTGAGTAATTGCTTGTTCATAAAGGATTTTATTTCTCCTTCGCTTATGAAACTTAGTTTGGCTGGATATGAAATCCTAGGTTGAAAGTTCTTTTCTTTAAGAATGTTGAATATTGGCCCCCACTCTCTTCTGGCTTGTAGGGTTTCTGCTTAGAGATCTGCTTTAATTTTTTTTTCCATAGCTGCTACAGGTGGTAATGTGCTGGGTCTCACCTGAAGCCAGCAAGTCTATGGTTATTGGTGGAGGCTTTGTTGCAGTTGTGCTGGAGATTTGAATGCCATATGGACCCTTCTGGTTTCAGTGGTAGTGGTGGTGAGCTATTCATGTTTGTTCTTAAGACCTGCAGCAGTACATGCTGGCATCTGTGTTGAGAGTCCTGGGCAGGGTGATTCTTGGACCTCTGGGTGGCTTTCTTGCATGTCAATTGTAGTCATGCTATACTAGGCAAGTGAGTGGTCTCCTGAGTTCCTGGGCAACTGACATACTATAGGCAATGGTGGCAGCAGTGGTGGTGAAATCTTCTCCCATGTCCCAAGCACTGTCCTCTTGTGTTGGGAGTATTTGCAGAGGGTTATATGAGTTGGTCTCTGAGCCAGCAGTTGCACTTGCAGGTAGAAACAAGCTGATGTGGTAGCAGCAGGGTGTTCATGCCTGACTTTTGTTCACCAAGAGAAGTCCTTAGGTGTCCTAGGCAGTAGGATGGGCTATGAATCTCCCAGAAGCCTGGACCTCACACTCTGTCTTAGAGAATGGAACAAAACTGGTTGGAACTGGACTGAGCAAACCTGTGTTTGGGGCCACCAATAGCAAGTGCATGCAACAGTCATGACAGGTGTGGAGCAATCGTAAGGCCCCTGGTAAAATGTTTGGGGGAGGGGTAAGCTGTGCTTAGGTCCTTTCACAAGGTGGAAGTGGGATGTTGGTCCCATCTATCACAGCCTTGGCCAGCAAATTCAGGACCCTTCTCCTTCTCATGCCCCAATCCCAGCAAGCCTCCCTCCCCCATTCCAGCCAACCTTATACTTCAGTCAGATGAGGCAGTTTGTGCCTCAACACCAACACCAACATCACCTCAACCCAACACCAGGCCATAGGAGCACCTGCTCAGCTTGGAACCAAGCCTTCATAGCAAGTCTCATCCTGTTTAGGTCCCAGGGGTTGCCTGGTTCCAGCACCAGTGGCTGAAGGCCAAGCCAGTCTCACTTATCAGTTCTAGTGATGGAAGCTCATGACCCGCTCAAGTGTCACTTTTAAAAGCCACAAACTGAGTTTCCCTAACACTCCAGACTAAGGCCAGTGGTTTCCAGAACCATGCACAGTTTGTTAAGAGCTGGGATTGAGAGTAGTGTTTTACTATAGGCACTTAGGTCTCAGAGAGGGGAGGGAAATAAGGGAATGTTACCTCTTATAGTCTCCTAGCCACTCCTCAAGTCAGATTCAGATTGTGGGATTGTCAATTCTGTGGCGAGGATTATTCAACAGTGGGAAAGTAGACCATAGAAAGAGAGTCATTCACCCTCTCTCTTATTGAGGATTTTCTTTTGGTTCCTAGCTGGTCCTAGCGGGTAACAAAAACAATAATTTTTCATTAACATTTTTCAAAACCAGATCTAAGCTCTTTCATGCCTATTAATACCCATTGTTTTCAGAAAAAGTGGTTTTTGCCTTAGAGGATGTGATACTGTGATAAGACAAGAAATAGATAGATAGATAGATAGATAGATAGATAGATAGATAGATAGATAGATTCATTCCCAGTTCTTGGTACAGAGTTCCTAAACTCACGTAATTTCCTAAGTGATATAGGTGGTAGGAGCATATTTTGTTTTAATCTTTGCTTTCTGACCCTGGTTCCTGACCCAGAGCTCCTAAATCACTTGGAATTTCCTGGTAGATAGGAGTATTTTGTTCTAATGAAGCAACAACTCTTGGTGGGCTCCTAGATAGCTTCAGAATAAATGTTGGTTGCCAGCTTAACATACGGAGTTTTTTTAAGAACTTCTGGGCTGGTGAACATATCTACATAATAAGAGGGTGACACACTCTCAACTCCATGTGGACAGAAACTTTTGTGCTCAAGACCCTTCCAGATCTAGTCCTATGTACATCTTCATCTGGCTGTTCATCTGCATACTCTATCATATTGTATAATAAACCAGTAAATATAAGCAAGTATTTCCCTGAGTTACCTGGGTGATCATAGAAAATTATCAAACCCAAGGAGGAGTGTCATCAGAATCATTAATTTTTAGCAAATTCAGATGTCACTGTGGGTAATATGGGGCCCCCTAGTTGGGATTTGCATCAGAAATGGGAGGAAGTCTTGTGGGACTGAGCCTATAATCTGTGGTGTCTGGACTAATTCCAGGTGGTTAAGTGTCATAAATGAATGTAGATAACACAATTAGTTGCTGGAGAATTGGTATTTCATATGGAAAACAGTAACACATTTGGTGGCAGAAGTGTTGAGAGGAAAAAAAAAAAAAACCGTAAGTTTTTCCTATTTAAAGAGACTAGGACACTAGGGTCCCCCTCAGTAAATGTGATCTGTCAGCAACCACCTGTCATCTCTAGAACAGAAAAATCAACTTCAAATCTTAAACATAGAGTAGATCAATCTGCCCCAGTCTACTTCACTTAAATGAACATGGCATATACTGAGAAGCCAGTCCTGAAGCCCCATAAAGAACTATCCCCAGAGACAGGCACTCTCACTAGATTCCTCCAACTCAGCTTTGACTTGCTTACACCATTTACTCCTTGTTCTCAGTACTCTTGTTGCCTTATTTTTTTCCTTCTCCTTATATCTCCACGTAGCTACTTCTGCTTTGTGGAGAGTCTTTAGGTGGAAGACAGATGTTTAAATTCCCAAATCTTACTGACTTTAGCTTCCAGTGAAAATACTTTGCTTCAGGCTTCATGACACCAGAAACTAGGGACCCCCTCTCCCAATGCTTTTTATCAGGGCAGGAAGATTGGATAAGAACAATGTATCTAAAATACATTTGGTGATCTTTGATGTGAGTCTTTTAAATGAAGATACAAAATTATTAGAAATCGTTTAGTTTTAGGGTTTAAATGAATATTAAATGTCATCTGGTATACCTCCCACTATTGCCATCACTGTCACTATACTGTAATCGTCTTACAGTATCTTTCTGGTGGGGGGCAGTTATTCTTTTATTAAATACTCATTAGCCTATGTGGTATTACATGTCATCTTGGAAAGCAGTGACCTGTTTCATAGTGATCTCTATTCCCTCTGAGAATGCTCTAGACAATGACTATGATTTTTCTTTATAAGGAATGACATGCCTAATTTGTTTTCTTTCCCCCTCTAAAATTTACCAGAGGTAGACGCAGGATTCGTGGGTTTGTGAAGTCTGAAGCTTTTGAAGACTCTCTTTAAGGAAAAGAAAACAAAATTTTCAATATGAAATCAGGTTCAAATCCTTCGCCCACTTTTGAATGGGCTTATTTGTTTTTTTTTCTTGTAAATCTGTTTTAGTTCTTTGTAGTTCTGGATATCAACCCTTTGTCAGATGGGTAGACTGCAAAAATTTTTTCCCATTCTGTTGGTTGCTGATTCACTCTAATGACTTTCTTTTGCCGTGCAGAAACTGTGGAGTTTGATTAGGTCCCATTTGTCTATTTTGGCTTTTGTTGCCAATGCTTTTGGTGTTTTGGTCATGAAGTCCTTGCCTACGCCTATGTCCTGAATGGTTTTGCGTAGATTATCTTCTAGAGTTTTTATGGTGTTAGGTCTTATGTTTAAGTCTTTAATCCATCTGGAGTTAATTTTAGTGTAAGGTGTCAGGAAGGAGTGGGAGAAGGATATGAACATACTTTACAAAAGAAGACATACAAGAAGCCAACAAACATATGAAAAAATGCTCATCATCACTGGTCATTAGAGAAATGCAAATCAAAACTACATTGAGATACCACCTCATGCCAGTTAGAATGGCGATCCTTAAAAAATCGGGAGACAACAGATGCTGGAGAGGATGTGGAGAAATAGGAACACTTTTACACTGTTGGTGGGAGTGTAAATTAGTTCAACCATTGTGGAAGACAGTGTGGCGATTCCTCAAGGACCTAGAAATAGAAATTCCATTTGACCCAGCAATCCCATTACTGGGTGTATATCCAAAAGATTATAAATCATTCTACTATAAGGACACATGCACACGAATGTTCACTGCAGCCCAGGTTACAATAGCAAAGACCTGGAACCAACCCAAATGCCCATCGATGATAGACTGGACAGGGAAAATGTGGCACATATACACATGGAATATTATGCAGTCATCAAAAGTGATGAGTTCGTGTCCTTTGTAGGAACATGGATGAACCTGGAAACCATCATTCTCAGCAAACTGACACAAGAACAGAAAATCAAACACCACATATTCTCACTCATAGGCGAGTGCTGAACAATGAGAACACATGGACACAGGGAGGGAAGCATCACACACTGGGGTGTAGGGGGGGAAAGGGGAGGGGCAGTGGAGGGTAGAGAGTTGGGGAGGGATGGCATTGGGAGGGATGCCAGATATAGGTGATGGGAAGGAAGGCAGCCAATCACACTGCCATGTATGTACCTATGCAACAATCTTGCATGTTCTTCACATGTACCCCAAAACCTAAAATGCAATAAAATATATATATATATAATAAAAAAAAAGAAATCAGGTTCAAGACCTTTAAAGGATACATGCAAGTGAGAAACCCAGAAATTTAAGTTTTATAGCTCCAGGGTATATCTGCAGGGTATATCTGCCTTTATCAGAACTACACTTAAATACTTAAGTTTTTAAAGTATGCTTTATCTCATTTACTCTATGAAGAAGCTGCTGTTATTTCTGTTCCAAATATGAGAACATCAAGTCCTCGAAAGTTAAGAAACATGCCCAAGATTACACAGCTTGTTAAGTTGCAGAACCAGTTCATTAAATGTTTAAGCAAATGGAATTGCTTTCCCTCTCCATCTTAGTCATTATCCTACAGCCAATCTCTAGTTCATCTAAACCACTCTTAAAGTACATATTCAAATTCGAATAGTATGAATAGAACAGTTACTATGTGTCAAGTAATACACAGTGTTATGCATTTCACCTATTATAGCTAGAGTTAATTATTTTCAGATTTACTTGAACCTTCTCTGGGGAACAACTACAGGGTAGCTCTCTGCCTCCAGTGCTCGTGCCCCTATATAATCTCTCCCTCTTGAGTACTGGCAGAGCTGTGACTTGGTCTTAAAATATAATACGACAAAGGTGATAGGATGTCATACACATGGTTATGTTACATTCTAAATGACTCCACCATGCTAGGAAATCCACATTAGGGAGCTCATTTGATGAAGGAAACAGCAATATTGGAAAAGCCCATGTGACAAGGAACTGCTGGCAACATCTAAGAACTGCAGGCAGTCTTAAGAGCAGAGGGTAGCCTCCAGCCAACAGTCAGCAAGAAGCCAGGGCCCTCAATCATATAATAGGTTGCTGAAGTCTGCTAACATGCCCAGGAGCTTAGAAGAGGATTCTTCCCCAGTCAAACTTCCAGATAAGAAGCAAACTGACCATCATCTTAATTATTGACTTTGTGAGATCCCAAGCTGATGACACAGCTAAGCCATGTCTCAACTCTTGATCCACATAAACTATTTTATAATTAATGTGCTACTTAAGTCACTAAATTTGTGATAATTTGTTACACATTAATTAGATAACTAATACAGTTTCTGGTAATGATAGCGGAGTGCTGCTATGACAAATATCCAAACATATGGTAGTGGCTTTGGAGACAGGCAGGGTCAAAGTTGGAAGAATTTTGATAATCACAAAAGAAAATCTATGTCTTACCTTTTAGAATCAGATGCCATAAAAACAATTCCTGTCTTTCTTTCCCCTGAATATTCTGTTTGTGTATTGGGGCCATATTTGACAGTTCCTTACCTTTAGCAATATGGAAATTACAAGCTACAAAATAGTATCTTTGCTTGTTCACACCTGCAAATCAAATCTCTTATTTTTGCTCAGATTCAGAAGACACAAATATTTACGGAAAATGTATTGAGTGCCAAACACTGAGCTAAATTATTTCTTTTATATACATTACCTCATGTAATCCCCATAAAAACCCTGTGTGTTAGGCATTATTATCCCCATTTTATAGTTGGAAAAAAACATTGAGTTCCAGGATACAGGGTTGGGAAGGCACCTGAGATACCTCTCAGGAAAATTTTTCATTTTAATTTGCTGGATTCAAAGCCTCAGAGTATGCCTAGAGAATGACTATCATTCCTCTTTGACTGCTGCAAGTTTCTTTGCTCAGTAACAAATTCCATTTCATTCTATCAAACAACTTTTTCACATGCAACATTACTAACATGAAAAGTGTTAGGATAGCACTTTAGAATTTATAAAAACATTCACATACAATCTAATTTGATTCTCAAAAAAATCTTATGAAGATGCTACTAATGTCCCAATATAGAGATGTAAAACTACAGTTCAGAAATATCAGGAGCTTTGCCCAAATTTATATAATTAGATTAAAAAGAATACCCTGCTCATCATGAACACAGTTTCTAGCATACAACCGTTATCAATAATTGTTTAGAGACTGAATGAATGAATACATTAATGTTTTATTCCAAGGGCAGTGTTTTTATTTTTATTTATTTATTTTACTATAGGTGCATACTATATCTGGCATTTCTCCCCTAAGTTTTTCAGGAGAAAAATAAAATAGAAAATATCACACTAAATTCTTAATCAGGCCACTTTGTTTCCTTCTTAAAATATCTCAATGATCCCCCCCACCTAAATGATACATCCCTCATCCTTATTCTCTGTACCTTGCCTCACCAGGCTCCATACTTCACACCATGTAATCCAGCCAAGCTGAATTAATATTTATTTCCCACACACATTAATCTGTTCCAGTCTGCTGTGTCTCTCCTCACAATCTTTTCCAGCATAGAATGTCCTTGTATTCCTTATCTATGCCCAGCAAAATTTCAGTTTCTCATGGCAATGCTTCCTCAGTTATAATGTACCATAATGTTGTGTGCCCCCACTGTCCTCTGTTATACCTTCTAATTTACAGCCTCTGTGACACTGCAGTGAACCTATTTGTGGATGCTATAATTTCCACCCTGAGCTCCTTAAGGACAGAGACTGAATCCATCTCATTCATGGTTGTATTCTAGCACCCACTAGCATTCTTAGCATTGAGCAGACACTTATGGAACGTCAATGAATCAACATATCAGTGGCTATGAAGACACTGCTCAAGGCCTAGGAAGAATCAGGAATGCTCTTCTGCCTCAGACTGGGTTAGAATTTACATTTTGGAGGCAATACTTGAAAGTCACTGTCTAGCCCAAAGACTTTAATGTAAAACTCCCTACTGATGATTAACATTTGTTCATTTGAACCACTCAGACATTCTGGTTCTTTCTCTTACATGTGCCTATATATTTCTTGAGTTCAAAATTTAACAACCCTGGATTGAGGCACCTACATGTGCCGCATACTATATACTAGGTACTGAAGGTTTCATAATGGACAAAATATAATTTGTTTCCTCAAGGAGTTCCTAGATGAGTTATATCATTAAGTCATTACTGAAACAACCTATATTATGATCTCATCACACTGAGATGCATAGGAATGTATTAACTTAACAAAGACCCCATAAGTTTGCAAGGCCATTCTTCAAGTATGTTGAACTATGGTTCAATTATGTTAGAAATATGGGTGCATTTTGTTTTTTTTCCAAGATGGCGTATGTGCAGTGGTGCAAGGTAAATTCTAGTTCCGCCTTCAATAAATTAATCCTTTCCACAAGTCCTGGAAGGAGGTATATGCATACAAGAAACAATTACCAGTGAGGGTAGGGAGGACATTTTATTATAAGCTGGGGCTTAGATCTCAAACCTCAATACGAAGAAGTCCAGTATAAGCTGGGTTGAACTAGAAGGAGCACTCATTTTTTAAAATCTTATTCAGTATAAATGGCTTCAAATCAAAGCATGATGTGAGGCCTACTAATTTTATTGTTCTCAATCTCTAAGCATCCAGGTATGAATTCTCAATCCTAATTATATGACTAAAGGAAATTCCAACCATAACTGGGGAAGCAACACTGTGACTTACACCTAAAATGAAGCTTGAATTTTCACCACTAGGTTCCTTCATAAATATTAATTCCCCTTTTCACTATACCATAGCTGTCTCAAGAGACTTACCTATGGTCAAAAACCATATAATTGATAAAACTCTAAATCCCTAGAGACCAAAAATCAGAGTATTCACCAATATTTTAGAACTTAAAACAATTGGCATTTTTAGGGAAAGCATACAAGTTGTATGCAAATTACCATAAATGTACATCAATGGAAAAAATTAAACATCAATTAAAATGGCAATTATATAATTTTCATGCAATCAAATTTATAATTGCATGAGATTGGAAAATATAGCTTTGTCTATACTTTTTAAATGATGGAGACAATTCTAGTTTATTACTAAGAAAGTGAAATGAGCAGTATTAGTCCCAATTAAGTCTGAAATTCTCATAATCATTTAAGATTAACTGAAGCTTGTTGACAGACTCAAGAAAGCCCTGTGTGGCAAGGTATACTTGTATTCACTTAAACAGGAAAAATTTTACCCTTCCTTATTTTTCTTTATCTTGTGACAAGTTACCCTTATGAGATACCTATTTTGACTCTTGCGTGGTAGACTTACTCCTATAGTAAGAAATTGACAGGGTGTTTCTTTGTATGTCTGTAGGACCTTCAGACAAAAAAGTATATCTCTTACAGCATTCTAAAGCAGTCCATATGAAAACCACATATACAAAAACTGTTTTTAAATTGATATAGAAATGTATTAAGATGTATATACTCTTTAACCCTATAATTCAAATTCTGAGAAGCTAACATAAGGAGACAAAAATGAAACCTAGTTTCATTGATCAAGACATTGACTACAGTAGTATTCATACTAGCAAAAATGTGGAAACCAGCTAAGAGCTCAACATCACACTTGTTACATTAATAAACTGAAAATAATTATTTAAGATAATGTTCACAAAAATATTTATCACTGATAAAATGCAGAATAAAATATTAATGAAAATGATAAAACAGAAAATTATATGCAGGATGCAACCACATCTACATAAAAGCATATGCACAGAAGAAAAAAAAAAGGAAGCTCGTCCCTGTCATAAGGGCACTACTTTGTTCAATCAATTGTTCTTGAACAGAAACAAGGAAGGGAGGGAAGGAGAGGAAGGAAACTAAGAAGTCCAAAAATGTCATCTCCAGGTGAAAAATGCCAGGAAAGTTATTCTCTATTTCTCTATACTTTTCAAATCTTTTACATAAGTGTATAATCAAAATCAATATACAGAAAAACTAACATAGAAAACATATTAATACAATAAGGACAAAACCATCAATCTAATATCCTCATGAAACTTCAGTTCATTTCAAAACCTTCCCCCAACTACTATCATCTCTGGATATTAGTGTTTCTATTTAAGGGAAAAATATATATGAAATAATTAGTGAAATTTAACTCTTAGAATAAAGAGTATTCATGAATAAAAGATCAACTGAGAATGAAATAAGCTATAAGTAACAGAAATAACTCAGGATATCCCAATAAAATTAAACTATATGTTTCTAAATAACCCATGAGTCAAAGTATAAATCATAAGGGATATTACAAAATAATATAATGAAAATAAAAACAAGGCATTTAAAAATTAATAGGACTGAGTAAATGCTGCTTAGAGGAAGATTTATAGATTGAAATGACTATATCAGAAACAAGCAAATTTTAAAAAGTCTAAAATCAATAACTTCCATACCTTAAGCTTCTGCCTTAGGAAACCAGAAAAAAAAGTGCTCAATCTAACATAAGAAGGTAAATAATTGAGATTAAGGTGGGAAGAAACCAACAAAATACAAAACAAAACAAATTAAATGATAGAGAAAAATCAATGAAATCAAAAGTTGTTTTTTTTTGAAAAGATTAACAAAATCGACAGACCTTTAAGGAGAATGACCTTAAAAAAAAGGGAAGACACAAATTACCAAAATGAGGAATCAAAGAAGAAACATTAGTACTAACCACACAAAAATTTAAAAAATTGTAAGTGATATTGTAAATAAATTTTTGTCAAAAATTACTTATATATAATTGAAAAGTAAATTTACTGACTAAAAAAAAGAAAATCTGAATAGACCTGTATCAAGTAAAGGAACTGAATTCATTCAATATCATTAAAAATGACCATACTGCAAAAGCAATTTATAAATTCAATGCTATTGCTATCAAACTACCAAGGACATTCTTCACAGAACAAGAAAAAAACTATTTTAAAATTCATATGGAACCAAAAGAGAGTCCAAATAGTCCAGGCAGTTCTACATGAAAGAACAAAGCCAGAGAAATCACTCTACCTGACTTCAAACTATACTACTGAAACCAAAGCAGCATAATACTCATACAAAAACAGGCACATAAACCAATGGAGCAAAATAGGGAGGCCAGAAATAAGGCTTCGCACCTAGAAACATCTGATCTTCAACAAGGTTTACAAAAACAAGCAATGGAAAGAGGGCTCCCTATTCAATAAAAGGTGCTAGAATAACTGGCTAGCAATATGCAGAAGATTGAAACTCAACCCCTTCCTTACACCATATACAAAAATCACCTCAAGATGGATTAAATACTTAAACGTAAAACATAAAACTATAAAAACCCTGAAAGAAACCCTAAGAAATACCATTCTGGACGTAGGCCCTGGAATCAATTTCATGATGAAGACTCCAAAAGCAATTGCAACAAAAACAAAAACTGACAAATGGGATCTAATTAAACGAAAGCGCTTCTGCACAGCAAAATAAACTACCAACGGAATAAACAGACAACCTATAGAATGGAAGAAACTATTTGCAAACCGTGCACTCACTCAACAAAAATCTAACATCCAGAATCTACAAGGAACTTAAAGAAATCAAATAAGCAAAGAACGAAAAAACCTATTAAGAATGGGCAAAAAATGTGAACAGGCTGGGCTCAGCTGGCTCACACCTGTAATCTCAGAACTTTGGAAGGCTGAGGAGGGTGAATCACTTGAGGTAAGGAGTACTAGACCAGCCTTGCCAATACGGTGAAACTCCATCTCTACTAAAAGTGCAATATTAGCCAGGTGTGGTGGTGGGCACCTGTAATCCCAGTCACTGTGGGAGGCTGAGGCAGGAGAATCACTTGAACCCAGGAAGTTGAGTTTCCAGTGAGCTGAGATTGTGACACTGCACACAGCAAGGCTCTTTCTCAAAAAAAAAAAAAAAAAAAACAGTAACAAAAACATGAACAAACAATTCTGAAAAGAAGACATACATGTGCACAATGAGCATGTGGAAAAAATACTCAGCATCACTAGTTATTTGAGAAATGCAAATCAAAACCACAATGAGATATCATCTCACATCCGTCAAAGTGGCCATTATTAAAAAGTCAAAAATAACAGATGCTGTGCAGGTTACAGAGAAAGAAAATGCATATATACTACGGGTGGGAATGTAAATTAGTCAGCCACTGCAGAAAGCAGTTTGAAGATTTCTCAAAGAACTCAAAGCAGAACTACCATTTGACCAAGCAATCCCATTACTGAGTATATCCCCAAAGGGATATAAGTTGTTCTACCATAAAGACACATGTATGCATATGTTCACTGCAGGACTATTCACGATAGCAAAGAGATGGAATCAACCTATATGCCCATCAGTGATGGACTGGATAGACACACCATGGTACATATACACCATGGAATACTGCACAGCCATAAAAAAAATACAATCATGTCCTTTGCAGCAACATGGATGCAGTTGAAGGCCATTATCCCCAG
The DNA here is from genome assembly GCA_004027835.1 of Alouatta palliata. Taxonomy (NCBI): domain Eukaryota; kingdom Metazoa; phylum Chordata; class Mammalia; order Primates; family Atelidae; genus Alouatta; species Alouatta palliata. Next base: position 42,670 of record PVKV010011867.1, read on the forward strand.
TTGATTAACAAAGGAACAGAAAGCCAAATACCACACGTTCTCACCTATAATTGGGAGCTAAACATTGAATACACATGGACACAAAGAATGGAATAGTCACTAGGGCCTACTTGAGGGTGGAAGGTGGGAGGAGGTTGAGGATGGAAAAACTACTTGGGTGATGAAATAATTTGTACACCAAACATGAGAAACACACAATGCACCCATGTAACAAACTTGCACATGTACCCCACTGAACCAAAAATGAAAATTGGAAGGAAATAAAAGCTGACTTTTACTACGTTTTATCGTTGTTTTAAAATTCTGTTTAGAAAATGCTCCCCCATATTGCTTGAACAAAAGCAGACTGCTCCAGTATCTCCCATCTTTGTATGGTATGTCTCTTGGAGAAAGTATAACTATTAGGTTGAACTATGAGAACTCACCAATATTCTATCATTTTAAACTTATAACAACAGCAATTTGATCAAATTCAATCTAGTATAATCCTTATGGAAGGCAATTTGACAATGTTTATCCTAATTAAAAATCTATGTATCCTTTAAGCCAGCAAGTCTTTTCTAGGAATATATCCTATAAATTATACTTGCACAGGTGTAAAATCACTTTTGTACAAGAATGTTCATCATCATAGTATTGTTTATAATAACAGGTAATATTGAAAACAACTATAACTATACATACACTCTATACACAAAAACTGGTTAAATTAAAAACATTTTCATAAATAAATATTATCCAATTATCATTTTAAAAATAAGGCAGAACTGAATTACTTACATATAGCAATAAAGAAATATAGTAGCTGCGGGCAAAGGCTCCAGAACCAGATTGTCACTTTATGAACCCAGCTGTACTTACTGTCTTGCCTAAGGTAAGTTACATAACCTTTGTCTTCCTATGTTTCTTCATCCATTAAATGGGGGTAAAATATTATTTATCTCATATAGTTGTAATAATTAAATAAAGAATTTTGTTTTACAAATAACCTTCTAAGAGTGTCTGGCACATAGTAAGTGCTCTAAAAATATTCGGCATTATTATTCTCTACAAAATAACATGTTATGGAAAAAAAGCAGGACTGCAAAAAATATATGAGTATGCTAATATTAAAGCATTGAAAAAAGAAATATATAAATGTGCATACTTGTATATGAGTATAATATATCTGGAAATACATACAGTCATCCCCCTGTATATGCAAGGGATTGGTTCCAGGACCTCAAAGTAACCAAAATCTGTGCATACTCCAGTCCCTCAGTCAGCATTGCAGAAACTGCTTATATGAAAAGTCAGCTCTTCATATATGCAGGTTTCACATTCTATGAATACTGTATTTTCAATATGCTTTTAGTTGAAAAACACTGCATATAAGGAAACCCACACAGTTCAAATCTGTGTTGTTGAAGGTTCAAGTGTATGAAAAACTAGTATCATTGGCTATCTCCAGGATAACTGGAAGGGAACTGGATACCTGTACAGGAGAGGGAGGAAGCTTACTTTTCCTCATATGCCATTTCTTACTTTTTGGATTTTGTTCAATGTGAATTTTTCTTAATTTTTCTTTTCTTTTCTTTTTACTTTAAGTTCAGGGATAGATGTGCAGAACATGCAGGTTTGTTACATAGGTATACATGTGCCATGGTGGTTTGCTGCATCCATCAACCTGTCATCTAGGTTTTAACCCCCACATGCATTAGGTATTTGTCCTAATACTCTCCTTCCCCTTGCCCCCCACCCACCACTGACAGTCTCTGGTGTGTGACGTTACCCTTCTTGTGTACATGTGTTCTCGCTGTACAAATCCCACTTATGAGTAAGAACATGTGGTGTTTGGTTTTCTGTTCTTGTATTAGTTTTCTGAGAATGATAGCTTCCAGCTTCATCCATGTCCCTGCAAAGGACATGAACTCATTCTTTTTATGACTGCATAATAGTCCATGGATATATGTGCCACATTTTCTTTAGTCCATCATTGATGGGCATTTGGGTTAGTTCCAAGTCTTTGCTATTGTGAATAATGCTTCAATAAATGTATGTGTGCATGTGTATTTATAGCAGAATGATTTATAATCCTTTGGGTTTATACCCAGTAATGGGATTGCAGGATCAAATGGTATTTCTGGTTCTAGATCCTTAAGGAGTCACCACTGTCTTCCACAATAGTTGAACTAATTTACACTCCCATCAAAAGGGTAAAAGCAATCCTATTTCTCCACAGCCTTGACAGCATCTGTTTTTTTCTGACTTTTTAATAATCACCATTCTGACTGGTGTGGGATGATATCTCACTGTGGTTTGGTTTATTTATTTTTGAATATTTACAGTACAGAAGCCTGATAAGTTTTTTTAAAGTTGTATTTTCCAAACATTATTTGCCTACAAAACACTTTTTTCTTAAAGACACATCTAAAAATCATCTAGTATTACCAAAGGAACACCATTTTGGAAACATTGCTGTAGGGCTTAGAGAGTCATTGAAATTTGCAGCAGGGAATGACATATTCAGGATCCTTCTTTAATGGTGTTTCTTTTGGATGTGATAGGTGACATTTTTAAATGAAGTATCCAAGTTTGAAATGCAATTATTTCATAGCATGAGTGCACAAGAAACTAGTTTTAGAAGGCATGCTTCGAGAATCAAACCAAAAACACAAATATAGTTTTTGTCAGCAACAAGATATCTATTCAACTAACTCTGTAATATGTCACAGTCCTAGCAAAACTAGATAGTCATGTTTTCCTTCACCAAATCTAACTTTTTTCCCAGAGCAGCTCAGCCTAGGGGACTTAGAACTGGATTCTAATTTCCCAGATAGACAGTCCCTTAATGTAAGCTCTCCCAAGATCCCTCACCTTTTCTCTCCTCTCCACCCAGAGACTGCCACTCTGGCTTGTACTTTATTGTACCAGAGAGGCAGGCTCCAAACACAGAAAGAACGGGAATTTTGACCAAAAATCCACAGGTAGTAAAAAGGAGCCAAGGTCATCAACAGGCAGTCTGCCTTGAGGAGCTTGTGACTTTAACCACAATAGCATACTCCTGCAGGAAACATGGATATCCTGTGTGTGTGTGTGTGTGTGTGTGTGTGTGTGTGTGTGTGTGTGTGTGTGTGTGTGTTTGAAACAGACTCTCGCTCTGTTGCTCAGGCTGGAATGCAGTGGGCAATCTCAGCTCACGGCAACCTCTGCCTCACAGGTTCAAGCAATTCTCATGATTCAGCCTCCCAAGTAGCTAGGATTACAGGCATGCATCACCATGCCCAGTTAATTCTGGTATTTTTTGGTAGAGACAGGGTTTCACCATGTTGGCCAGGCTGCAAACTCCTGGCCTCAAGTAACCCACGGGCCTCAGACTCCCAAAATGCTGCGATTACAGGCATAAGTCACTGCGCCTGGCCTGTCCTCCTTTATACGCATATCAGTAACAGCGCACATCAGCTTCATGACCTCCAAGAATCTCTTATGATTAAAACTTTAATCATTCTAGAAATGCAGATTCATGTTAGTAAGAAGGCATTTGTTTGCTATTTAATTAAAAGTTTCGAACTCTGAAATATCCTTGCTGGGTATCTCATCATTTACAATGAAAGTTAAAAATAAATTATGTCAGTCATTATGTCAATGTTTGCTACACTGTTCATACTATACCTAATGTTAACAGGTGTTCAGGTAAATAGGATATCAATTATCAAACACATTTTGGAAAGGCTGGATGAAGCAACAATGGTCCTTTTTCATTAATACCAGACTTCTCAAAACCTTAAAAATGCTCTTGTTTATTGTGTCTCTCTCAGAGGAGAACAAAGCATAAGGTGTTCTCACAACCATTAGTACCTCTCAAACTAGTGTTCAATAGGAAGCAATTTGGGAAACAATTCCCTGGTGAAACAAGGACAGCTTTTAAAATTGAAAAACAAGCATGCATATTAAAGTGCACAAAATCTGCTTTTCTCAGTAACTTAGACTTAAGTCATTATTTATTAAGTACTTATTAGGTAGAAATTACTACACTAGACACCTAATTCCCCTAGAGCCAAGGTATGCACTCCACCTATTCAGGTAAATACCAATCTCCAATTAGGTTAAGAATAATGAATAGTATTAAGAATCAATCAGCTAACAAATGCTTATAGTGCTCTTAACTTTATCCCTGACACTAGGTTAAACATTACAGATTTGTTGGACAAAATAGACATTATCTCTCTCTCAAATAGCTTACAGTCTTATAATACATATATATATTAAATGAACAATTTTAATTAGTTAAATGATTGCAAGTCTGCAAAGAAAACGTACAGAATGTAAGGAAAACAAAATGGGGTCCTAACTTAGTTTTGGTTATCAAGGAATACTTCTCTGAAGAAGAGTCATCTCAAGCTGACACTTAATAAACTAGTTGAAAATTTCCAGGAAAAGACAAGAAAGAACATCCTCAGCAGAAGAAATTGCATTTGGGAGGACATGGCACATTCATCAGGTTGGAATAAGTCCATTATGACTGGAGTATGCAGAAGGAAAGACAAAGTGATACAAAATGTAAAATGAGACCAGCCCCCTCTCTCTGAGATTGGCATGTTGCCAGCTACTACACAGAAGGAAAAGACAAAAGAGTGGCATTACTTGTTCTCAAGAAGCTCAAGGGGCAATTAGAAAAGTCAAGATGAAGGCAAAAGGAAAGAAATAACTTTTTGCTGAGTACCAAACAAGGATCAGGTCTTGTACTGAGTGCTTCAAATACATTAACTCACTCAATTCATACAACAACCTTTTAAGAGTAGAATCATTATCACCTTTTTATAAATGAGGAATTAGAGGACCAAAATTTAGCAAGATAACTTTCCCAAGATTATATAGCTAGTGAGTGTCGTAGCCAATATTTGACTCCAGCTAAGCCTTTCAAACCCCTGCTCCTAGCAGCTACTTCCTGCGCTAAAGGTGAAGAGAACAGGAACCCAGGTAGGAAGCAGTAAAAGAGAGGAGGGGCAGAACTAAGAGATATTATACAGGACTGTCGACCGAGCATCCATCTGCAGGAAATGAAAAGCCTGTTCCGGTCTCTATGAACTGAGAGACCTTCTGGAAGAAACAGAAGACAAAGAAATAAGAAAAAACTGACTCTGGAAAAGGAAAATAGTCTTTCTAGAAAGAGAAGAGTTTAAGGCCTATAGGAGGCAGGCCATTAAAAGTGGCTATCATTACCATTATGTAACCCAGATGTTAACTGAGGCATTCCTCTCTCTCTCTTTTTTTTTTTTTTTTTTTTTTTCAGAGGGAGTCTTGCTCTTTCGAGGCTGGAGTATAGTGACATGATCTTGGCTCACTACAAGCTATGTCTCCCGGGTTTAAGCAATTCTCTGTCTCAGCCTCCAGATTAGCTGGGATTACAGGTGCATGCCACCATGCCTGGCTAATTTTTTGTATTTTTAGTAGAGATGGGGTTTCACCATCTTGGTCAGGCTGTTCTTGAACATCTGACCTTATGATCCACCCACCTCAGCCTCAGCCTCCCAAAGTGCTGGGATTATAGGTGTGAGCCACCATGCCCGGCCTCATATCTTTAAGTTCTGGAGTACATGTGCAGATCGTGCAGGATTGTTACAAAGATATATATATATGTTATGGTGGTTTGTTGCATCTACCCCCCCATCATCTACATTAGGTATTTCTCCAAATGTTAGCTCTCGCTAATCCCTCCACCCCCTGCTATCCCTCCCCTAGTCCCCCTACCCCCGAACAGGTCCTGGTGTGTGATGTTCCCCTCCCTGCGTCCATGTGTTCTCATTGTTCAACACCCACTTATGAGTGAGAACATGTGGTATTTCGTTTTCTGTTCTTGTGTCAGTTTGCTGAGAATGATAGTTTCCAGATTCATTCATGTTCCTGCAAAGGACATGAACTCATCCTTTTTATGGCTACATAGTATTCCATGGTGTATATGTGTCACATTTTCTTTATCCACTCTATTATTGATGGACGTTTGCGTTGGTTCAAAGTCTTTGCAATTGTAAACAGTTCCACAAAGAACATACGTGTGCATGTATCTTTATAACAAAATGATTTATAATTCTTTGGGTATATATTGAGTAATGGGATTGCTGGGTCCAATGGTATTTCTATTTCTAGATCCTTGAGGAATAGCCACACTCTCGTTCACAATGGTTGAACTAATTTACACTCCCACCAACAGTGTAAAAGCGTTCCTATTTCTCCACATCCTCTCCAGCATCTGTTGTCTCCAGATTTTTCAGTGATCACCATTCTGACTGGCATGAGATGGCATCTCAATGTGGTTTTGATTTGCATTTCTCTAATGACCAGTGATGATGAGCTTTTTTTCTTATGTTTGTTGGCTGCTTAAATGCATTCTTTTGAAATTTCAACTAAACTCGATAATATTCCTCCCACACCCTGCCTCCAGTTTCAGACTACATAAATCCACATGATTCCTTCTCAGAATCCTCAGAGGCTTGGATTCTCAAAGTTCTCTCTTATTTCAAGGGCTGTGTCAACATGTGCTGCCTCAATCTAGCCCATGTCAGTCAGAGGGTGAAACTCAGCCCCCCTTTACCACTTATTCCTTTCACACATACACAAACACACAGACGTTATTATTATTATTATTATTATTATTTGAGATGGAGTCTTGCTCTGTTGCCCAGGCTGGAGTACAGTGGCTATCTCAGCTCACTGCAACCTCTGCTTCCCAGGTTCAAACAATTCTCCTGCCTCAGCCTCCTGAGTAGCTGGGACTACAGGCATGTGCCACCACACCTGGCTAATTTTTTATATTTTTTGTAGAGAAGGGTTTCACCATGTTAGCCAGAATGGTCTCCATCTCCTGACCTCATGATTCAACAGCCTTGGCCTCCCAAAGTGCTAGGATTACAGGCATGAGCCACTGCGCCCAGCCCAAACATACTTTCAATCTTTTTTGTTTTTTTCAATAGCTTTAGGGATGCAGGAGGTTTCTGGTTATGTGGATAAATTGTAGACTGGTGGAGAGATCCAAGACAGCCAAATAGGAACAGCTCTTGAGTGCAGTTCCCAGCGAGAACAATGCAGAGGGTGAGTGATCACCACATTTCCAAACGACATTTTACTGTCCACAGACCAGGAGATTCCTGGGCTGAAAAACACCACAAGTTTCCAGCACAGCTGTTTTAGCCAGCGCAGTGGGTCTCCGCACAAAAGCTCACACAAAGTTGGGCAGCCATTTCAACTGGCACCTGGAATGCCTGGGAGACAGAGCTGCCCACTCAACTGAAAAAAAAGGGGCTGAAACAGGGAGCCAGGTGATCTGGCTCAGTGGGTCCCACTCCCACAAAGACCAGCAATCTGAAATGCTCTGGACTGAGTCTCACAGCAAGTGCAGCTAGACCTAGAATGGTCCAGCTCTGTGGTGGAAGGGCATCCACCATTACTGAGGCAGTCTGCCACTACCGAGGCAGTCCACCATTACCGAGGCAATCTGCCATTACAGAGGCAGTCCACCATTACTGAGGCAAACCGCCATTACTAAAGTAGTTCTAACTATACCTCTAAAAACAAAACCACAAGGAAGTTCACACAGCAGCTGGGCAGAGCCCATGGCAGCTCCGCAACACCTCTGCTAGCAGACTTTGACTAGGCACCTCCGTGCAGGGCAGAGCATCTCTTAACAAAGGCAGGAGCAAATCAGGAACTTATAAATAAAGCCCTACCTTCCCAGGACAGAGCACCTGGGGAAAAAGGCAGTTATGAGTTCCACTGCAGCTAGCAGACCTAAACGTGCGTGCCCAGCAGCTCTGAAAGGAACAACAGAGATCACAGCTCAGCACTTAAGCTCCTATAAGGGACAGACTGTGTCCTCAAGCAGCTCCCCAGCCCACGTATATACAAAGAGACACCTCATAAAGGAGAGCTCAGGCTGACATCTGGTGGGTATCCTTCTAGGACAAAGATAACAGAAGAAGAAACTGGCAGCAACCCTTACTGTTCTGCAGCCACTGCAGGTGACCACCAGGAAAGCAGGGTCTGGAGTGGACCTCCAACACTCCTACAGCAGAGAGGCCTGACTGTTAGAAGGAAAACTAAAAAACAGAAAGAAGTAACTTCATCATCAATAAAAAGGAAGTCCACTCAGAGAACCCATCTGAAAGTCACCAACTACAAAGAACACTGGTAGATAAATCGACAAAGATGGGAAGAAACCAGTGCAAAAAGGATGAAAACACCAAAAACCAGAACGCCTCTCCTCCTCCAAGGGATCACAACTCCTCACCAGCAAGGGAACAAGGCTGGATGGAGAATGAGTCTGAAGAACTGACAGAAACAGCCTTCAGAAAGTGGGAAACAACAAACTACTCTGAGCTAAAAGAACATCTTCTAACCCAATGCAAAGAAACTAACAACCTTGAAAAAATGTTTGACAAAATGCTAATGAGAATAAATAGCTTAGAGAAGAATATAAATGAATTGATGGAGCTGAAAAACACAACATGAGAACTTCATGAAGCATACACAAGTCTCAATAACCAAATCGACCAAGCAGAAGAAAGAGTATCAGAGATTGAAGATCAACTCAATGAAATAAAATGAGAAGGCAAGAATAGAGAAAAAAGAGTTAAAAGAAATGAACAAAGCCTCCAAGAAATATGGGATTATGTGAAAAGACCTAATCTACATTTCATAGGTGTACCTGAATGTGACAGAGAGAATGAATCCAAGCTGGAAAACACTCTTCAGGATATTATCCAGGAAAACTTCCTCAACCTAGCAAGGCAGGCCAATATTCAAGTCCAGGAAATACAGAGAATACCACAAAGATATTTCTCAAGAAGAGCAACCACAAAGCACATAATCATCAGATTCACCAGGGTTGAAATGAAGGAAAAAATGCTAAGGGCAGTCAGAGAGAAAAGTCGGGTTTCTGACAAAGGGAAGCCCATCAGACTTACAGCGGATCTCTCAGCAGAAACCCTATAAGCCAGAGGAGAGTAGGGGCCAATATTCAACATCTTTAAAGAAAAGAACTTTCAACCAAGAATTTCATATCCAGCCAAACTAAGCTTCATAGGTGAAGGAGAAATGAAATCCTTTATGAACAAGCAACTGCTCAGAGATTTCATCACCACCAGGCCTGCCTTACAAGAGCTCCTGAAAGAAGCATTAAATATAAAAAGGACCAACTAGGCTGGTCCGAAGGTAGTGAGTTATCTCAATTGATCGTTCACAGTCAGTTACAGATTGAACTCCTTGTTCTACTCATTCCCCCTTCTCACTAATGCACTTGACTAGTCTTTAAAAAAATAAAAAAATTAACAAAAAGGAACAACTAGTACCAGCCATTCCAAAAACATACCAAATGGTAAAGAGCATTGACACAATGAAGAAACTGCATCAACTAATGGGCAAAACAAACAGCCAGCATCAAAATGGCAGGATCAGATTCACACATAAAAATATTAACCTTAAATGTAAATGGGCTAAATTCCCCAATCAAAAGAAACAGACTGGAAAATTGGATAAAAAGTCAAAACTCATCAGTGTGCTGTATCCAGGAAACTCATCTCATGTGCAAGGGCACACATAGGCTCAAAATAAAGGGATGGAGGAAGATTTATCAAGCACATGAAGAGCAAAAAAAAGCAGGGGTTGCAATCCTAGTCTCTGACAAAATAGACTTTAAACCAACAAAAATCAAAAGAGACAAAGAAGGGCATTACATAATGGTAAAAGGATCAATGCAGTAAGAAGAGCAAATGATCCTAAATATATACGCTCCCAATACAGGAGCACCCAGATACATAAAGCAAGTTCTTAATGACTTACAAAGAGACTTAGACTCACACACAGTAATAGTGGGAGACTTTAACACCCCTCTGTCAATATTAGACAGATCAACTAGACAGAAAATTAACAAGGATATCCAGGACTTGAATTCAGATCTGGACCAAGTGAACCTAACAGACATCTACAGAACTCTCCACTCAAAATCCACAGAATATACATTCTCCCCAGCACCACATCACAACTAATATAAAACTGACCACATAATTAGAAGTAAATCACTCCTCAGCAAATGCAAAAGAATGGAATAATAAACAGTCTCTGAGAACACAGTGCAATCAAATTAGAACTCAGGATTAAGAACCTAACTCAGAACCGCACAATTTCATGGAAACTGAACAACTGCATCTTGAATGTTAACTGAATAAACAATGAAATGAAGGCAGAAATAAAGATGTTCTTCCAAACCAATGAGAATGAAGACAAAATGTACCAGAATCTCTGGGACACATTTAAAGTAGCGTCTAGAGGGAAATTCATAGCAATAAATGCCCACATGAGAAGCAGGGAAAGTCTAAAATTGGCACCCTATGATTAAAATGGATTGAGCTAGAGGAGCAAGATGAAAAAAACTCAAAAGCTAGCAGAAGACAAGAAATAACTAAGATCAGAGCAGAACTCAGAGAGCTAGAGACACAAAAAACCCTTCAAAAATCAATAAATCCAGGAGCAGGTTTTTTGAAAACATCAACAAAATGGACAGACCACTAGCCACATTAATAAAAACAAAAGGAGAGAAGAATCAAATAGATGCAATAAAAAATGATAAAGAGGATATCACCACCAATTCCACAGAAATACAAACTACCGTCAGAGATTACTACAAACAACTCTATGCACATAAACCAGTAAACATTGAAGAAATGGATAATTTCCTGGACACTGGCACCCTCCAAAGCCTAATCCAGGAAGAAGTCAAAACCCTGAATAGGCGAATAACAAGGGCTGAAGTTGAGGCAGCAATTAATAGCCTACCCACCAAAAAAAAGCCCGGGTTCAGATGGGTTCACAGCTGAATTTTACCAGACATACAAAGAGGAGCTGGTACCACTCCTTCTGAAACTATTCCAAACAATCCAAAAAGAGGGAATCCTTCCCAAATCATTTTATGAGAACAACATCATCCTGATACCAAAATCCGGCAGAGACTAATCAGAAAAGAAAATTTCAGGCCAATGTCCATAATGAATCTAGACACAAAAATCTTCAATAAAATACTGGAAAACCAATTGCAATAGCACATCAAAAAGCTTATCCATCATGATCAAGTAGCTTTCATTCCAGGGATGCAAGGCTGGTTCAACATACATAAGTCTATAAATGTAATCCACCATGTAAACAGAATCAAAGACAAAAAACACAGGATTATCTCAATAGATGCAGAGAAGGCCTTCGACAAAATTCAACAGCGCTTTTTGCTAAAAACTCTCAATAAACTAGGTATCAATCGAACATATCTCAAAATAATAAAAGCTATTGATGACAAAACCACAGCCAATATCTTACTGAATGGGAAAAAACTGGAAGCATTGCCTTTGAAATCTGGCACTAGACAAGGATTCCCTCTCTCACCACTCCTATTCAACACATTATTGGAAGTTCTGGCCAGAGCAATCAGACAAGAAAAAGAAATAAAAGGTGTTCAATTAGGAAAGGAGGAAGTCAAATTGTCTCTATTTGCAGACGACATGATTATATATTTAGATGACCCCATTGTCTCAGCCCAGAATCTCCTGAAACTGATAAGCAACTTCAGCAAAGTCTCAGGATACAAAATCAATGTGCAGAAATTACAAGGATTCATATACTCCAATAACAGACTTAAAGATAGCCGAATCAGGAACGAAATGCCATTCACAACTGCTACAAAGAGAATAAAATACCTAGAAATACAACTAACAAAGGACATAAAGGACCTCTTCAAGGAGAACTACAAACCACTGCTCAAGGAAATAAGAGAGAACACAAACAGATGGGAAAACATTCCATGCTCATGGTTAGGAAGAATCAATATTGTGAAAATGGCCATCCTGCCCAAAGTAATTTACAGATTCAACGTTATCCCCATCAAGCTACCAATGGCCTTCTTCACAGGACTGGAAAAAACCACCATAAACTTCATATGGAACCACAAGACAGCCTGAATAGCCAAGTCAATTTTAAGCAAAAAGAACAAAGCTCGAGACATCACAATACCTGACTTCAAACTATACTACAAGGCTACAGTAATCAAAACAGCATGGTACAGGTACCAAAACAGAAATATAGACCAATGGAACAGAACAGAGGCCTCAGAGACAATGCCACACATCTACAACCATCTGATCTTTGACAAACCTCACAAAAACAAGCAATGGGGAAAGGATTCCCTGTTTAATAAATGGTGTTGCGAAAACTGGCTAGCCATGTGCAGAAAGCAGAAACTGGACCTCTTCCTGACACCTTACACTAAAATTAACTCCAGATGCATTAAAAACTTAAACATAAGACCTAACACCATAAAAACTCTAGAAGAAAACCTAGGCAAAACCATTCAGGACATAGGCGTAGGCAAGGACTTCATGACTAAAACACCAAAAGCATTGGCAACAAAAGCCAAAATAGACAAATGAGATCTAATTAAACTCCATAGCTTCTGTACAGCAAAAGAAACAATCAGTATAGTGAACCAACAACCAACAGAATGGGAAAAAAATTTTTGCAAGCTACTCATCTGACAGAGGGCTAATACCCAGAATCTACAAAGAACTAAAACAGATTTACAAGAAAAAAAGAAAAACCTATTCAAAAGTGGGTGAAGGACATGAGCAGACATTTTTCAAAAGAAGACATATATGAGGCCAACAAACACATGAAAAAATGCTCATCATCATTCATCATTAGAGAAATGCAAATCAAAACCACATTGAGATACTATCTCACATCAGTTACAATAGCGATCATTAAAAATCTGGAGACAACAGATGCTGGAGAGGATGTGGAGAAATAGGAACACTTTTACACTGTTGGTGGAAGTGTAAATTACTTCAACCATTGTGGAAGACTGTGTGGTGATTCCTCAAGGACCTAGAAATAGAAATTCCATTTGACCCAGCAATCCCATTACTGGGTATATATCCAAAGGATTATAAATCCTTCTATTATAAAGACATATGCACACATACGTTCATTGTGGCACTGTTTATAATAGCAAAGACCTGGAACCAACCCAAATGATAGATAGATGATAGACTGGACAAGGAAAATGTGGCACATATACATCATGGAATACTATGCAGCCATAAAAAAACGATGAGTTAGTGTCCTCTGTAGGGACACGGATGAATCTAGAAACTATCATTCTCAGCAAACTGATACAAGAACAGAAAATCAAACACCATGTTCTCACTTATAGGCGGGTGTTGAACAATGAGAACACACGTATACAGGGAGGGGAGGATCACACACTGGGGTCTGTTGTGGGGGAACATGGTGGGGACAGCAGTTGGGGAGGGATAACATGGGGAGAAAAGCCAGATATAGTTGATGGGTAGATGGAGGCAGCAAACCACATGGACATATAAGTACCTATGCAACAATCCTGCATGTTCTGCGCATGTAGCCCAGAACATAAAGTGTAATTATATATATATATATATATATATATATATGTATATATATATATATATATATATACACACACACACACACACATACATACATACATAAATTGTAGACTGGTAAAGTCGCAGATTTTAGTGCACCTGTCACCCATATAGTGTACATTATACTTGATAGGTAGTTTTTCAGCCTTCACTCCCTCCCTCCCATATTCTGAGTCTCCAACATCCATTATACCACTCTGCATGCCTTTGCATACCCATAGCTTAGGCCCCACTTACAAGTGAGAACATGTAGTATTTGGTTTTCCATTCCTGAGTTACTTCACTTAGAATGATAACCTCCAATTCTATCTATGTTGCTGTAAAACATGTTTTATTCTTTTTTTTACAGGTGATTAGTATTCCATGGTATACACACACACACCACATTTTCTTTATTCCCTCTTTGGCTGATGGGCACTTAGGTTGATTCCATATATTTGTATTTGTGAATTGTGCTGTAAAAAACATATGCATGCAGTTATGTTTTTGATATAATGACTTCTTTTCCTTTGGGTAGATACCCAGTAGTGGGATTTCTAGATCAAATGGTAGATCTACTTTTAGTCCTTTGAGAAATCTCCATATTGTTTTCATAAAGGTTGTACTAATTTACATTCCCACTAGCAGTGCGTAAGTGTTCCCTTTTTACCACATCCACTCCAACATCTATTGCTTTTTGATTTTTTAATGCCATTCTGGCCAGGGTAAGGTGATGTCTCATTGTGGTTTTAATTTGCATTTTCCTGATGATCAGTGACATTGAGCATTGTTTCATATGTTTGTTGGTCATTTTTATATGTTCTTTTGAGAACTGTCTATTAAGGTCATTTACCCACTTTTTATGGGGCTATTTGTTTTATCCATGCTGATTTTTGAGTTCCTTGTAGATGCTGGAAATTAGTTTTTTGTCATACGCATAGTTTGCCAATATTTTCTCCCATTTTGTAGGTCATCTGTTTACTTTGATTATTATTTCTTTTGCTGTTCTGAAGATTTTCAATTAGTTCCCATTTATTTGTTTCGTTTCTGTTGCATTTGCTTTTGGGGTCTTAGTCATATGTTTTTTGAATCATCTTATGGATTTGTCCAACAATGCAAAATATATGAGAGTTGCTGAAATGGGTCAGATCAAGAGGCACATACACTTCTTTCATCTCACTAGTTCAACCTGCTCTCTGTCCTCCATTTCCTTCTGTTACTTTTATTATCTTTTACCCTCTGAAGCAAGAAAGGGAATTTATCATCTCTTCTCAGGCCTAGTATGTTACCCTTGCAGTTTCAGCCTTCACCTCAGGAAGATTATCATATATTTTCCAAACAAATACAGAGCTTTCAATGAATAAGATTTTTTCTCTTTGTAATTATTATTACAATAAAAATGAATAAAAACATCACTATTTATTGAGCACATATCTTGTGCCATGTACTTTAAAAACATTTTTCTGTTTAATACTCACAAAAGTCCTATGACAAAGATATTTTATCTCTACCTTACCAATTAGAAAATTGTGGGTCCAAAAGACTAGGTAAATGACTTAGCCAAGGTCACAAAGCTATGGAGTTGTAAATCTGCATTTTACTTCAGGATGTACTGGTGGTGCTATTTACATCAGGATATACTGCTTCTCAGTCTTATGGACAGAGTCAAATGTTAAGAGAGCAAACAAGGACAAAGGAGATGCTAAAATTCTATCAAAGGACAGGGTAGGTTGAATTTCTAGGCAGGACAAGTGGTTTTCTAAAAATCTTTTTTGTTGAGTTCTTAGGTCAGGATGATTGATCTCTGCTGTGACAGTTTCCTAAATTGCATGTCACCCAGTCAAAATGTATAGTTTGATGGGTCCACAGAAAAGGGGATGGGGGAGAGGAAGAGAACCACCATTTAAAGAAGCACAACATTTAATTAGGGCAAACATTATATCAATTAAGACTAAATGGTGGTATAAAATATTAAGGTAAAACATGTATTAGTTTGACATTTACATTTTTATGAAGTATGAATCACAAAGAAATAATATATGCAGCTAAATTTCAGTTAACTCCCTTTTAAATGTCTTGTTGCCATGGCAATGCCAAGAATGAGTTTCACAGGATGTAAGACATGGATTTTTTTATTTTTTAAAAGCAGTTTAGATAAAAACTACCAACATTATGGCCTCTTTTCATTTATCTTATATGAGCAAGGGCCACTGAAAATAAGAATCACCTAGACATCTATTCCAAAAATTATACAGAAAGCAAAATACTAAAAGATAAACTGGATTTCCTTGTTGTATTTATTTTTAATTCTTTTTAAACTTTGATATATGTTTAATAAGATTATTCAAAAAACTATGACTAGGAAAACATTCTAATTGTGAAGGACATAAAGAGACTATTGTCTTCTTGGCATTCTCTATAATTCTACCTCTGCTGGTTCCATTAGGGAATTATTCAATAACGGCTATTCTCATTGAGCTGAGTTAAGATTCCACTATAAACCCTATAAAGGCTATCTTTGACACCAGCAGCTAAATAGTTCGCCTTCTGAATTCCAGATCTAAGAAAAGTTGCCTTAGTCTCTAATGAGTAATAGGGGATTGAGGTTTCTAGGCTACAAAAATCCTGTTGTGGCAAAAAAGGCAGAAATCTAACTCTGAAATCAATACCATATTACTCTCTCCACAGGTGAGAGCTGCTGGGTCAGGGGAATCATGAAAAATTCATAGCGGAGGTGGCCAAGTCATCCATAAGATAGAGAAAATGATGCCATATCTAAAGATCCCCTGAGCAATCGAAAGCACTTTATAGATTTCACTGTGAATAGGTGTTCGTGTGTTTCATCTGGGTGCCTTAATGCTGCTGCAATCTTATTTTTGACAATCAATGAGAATGTTTTATCTATATTTACAGGATCCTATTTACGTTAGTGCTTAGCATCTTTAAAGTACTCAGAGTGGTCACAGGGTTATGGCCAGAAGCTGTTTCAGTGTTCAAGACTCCCCTTAACTGGACCTGTCCTGATTCAGTTCTTTGTTCCCACATTTTGAGTGTTACATTCTTTATAAATGCATTTATTTCGCATAACAGCCCTGCAAATTCGGCTTTATTGTTGTTATTATTCCCATTGTATACATCAGGAAACAAACATCAGAAAGGTGAGGTGATATATCCAAGATGACACAGAAACTAAGAACATGAATCAGGATTCTTGCCCAGGTATTTCTAAATTGAAACAATCCCAAAACTTGCTTGTCTCAGAGCTTTAATTTCCTTTCTACATCCCCTCATTTAAGATTTGAATGTATCTAGTCAATCTACCACATTCATGGCATTACAGGAGGCAAGGGTCTGTGGAGGCCTGGGCTACCATCTCTGGCCCTTCCAATTCGTTTTACTGTCTCTTATCTCTGTTTCCCACTAACTACCTGTATGTTAAACACAAAATTTCTCAGCTTGATTTCCTCCCAAATGATATTTTCTTCATGGTATTAATAAAATAAAAGGTTAAGATTATAAACGTTCCCTAATTTGCCAACATTCTCATAACCTTAAGAGCCACCATGCCTTTGAGAGAGGCTAAAGAATTGCATTGTTCCTGTCATCTGGCTGCCCCATCTTCTCCCAGTCTGACACCTAGGAACCAGCTTTATTTGGCTAAACTACTAGTTTATCTCTCAATGACTGCTATTTAGGTAAACTCAAAACTCTTTAGCCTGAATTCAAGCCTCAGTCTTCCTTTATATTTTTCTTTTCTTTTCTTTTCTTTTCTTTTTTTTTTTTTTTGAGACGGAGTCTCACTCCATCACCAGGCGCCAGGCTGGAGTGCAGTGGCGCGACCTCGGCTCACTGCAACCTCCGCCGCCCGGGTTCAAGCAATTCTCCTGCCTCAACCTCCCGAGCAGCTGGGATTACAGGCGTGCACCACCATGCCCAGCTAATTTTTTGTATTTTTAGTAGAGACGGGGTTTCACCATGTTGACCAGGATGGTCTGGATCTCTTGACCTCGTGATCCGCCCGCCTCAGCCTCCCAAAGTGCTGGGATTACAGGCGTGAGCCACCGCGCCCGGCCCCTTTATATTTTTATTTTCTATTTTCTGCTGCTTTCTTAAATGACTCATTTGATCCAGATAGTTACATCAGCACAGAGTCCTCAAAATGAGCCCTACAGATATTCCTTCGCATACACCATTTTCTTCATCTGGAGTTTTCTGCCCTTGGTCACCTGAGTATCCGTTACAGATTTGTTGGAGGTTTGCCTCTTCTAGGAGGCATTATCTGGTCTTTGTCACTTCAGCAAGTTTACCACATTTCTTTCAATCCTTAATAACAGACTGCCTTTAATACATCCTACTTTTCAGTGTGTATTTAGTCTATACAGCAAGACTATGGTCTCCTTAAAGTCAAGATCAGCTGGGTCTCACTGATCGCTAAGGTTACAGAAGTGCCAGGAACAGTGTCAGATCTGTTCATATTCAGATCTTATTTAATTTGACTTTTCCAACCCACATAATATTTCTCCTTTATAGCTCATAGACTCCCTTGGAACTTTGGGAATGTAGCATGATTATTTATCTGTGTCTTAAACAAAATCCAAATTTAATCCACAATCTCCAAAACAGTCTTTAAGGGAACCAGTAGACATTGTGGTTGAGTAACAGGGGAAGAGTGAGACTATCTTCAAATATTTGGAAAATATGTGGGGTAGATTTATTCACTTGTCAAATGTCTTTTATGTGCCAGGCTGAGTGTTAGTGGGGCAGGTACAAAGATGAGAAAAATAGCCCTGCCTCTAAAGGGGCTCACAGTCTAATGACAAAGCTTCAAAAAAAATGTTGAAGTCGGTTCTTAAAAGAGCAGCAGGAGTTCACTAGGTAGAGAAAGAAAGGAAAAAAGGGAGAGAAATCAACATGAGTGAAGATTTGGAGCTTGGGAGGGCATTATCTATTCTAATGAACTGCCCATATTAAATACAAATATTTTTTTTAAATTCTTCTCTCAGTACATATTTTCCCATCTTATTCTGAATTTTTTGTTTTACTTCTATAAGAGAAATGAATTAGAAAGCCATTGGCACCAGAAATTTTTCATCCATGACAAGCCTTTCAGCATGTAATACCCTTTGTAATGAGGGCCAAAAAAGCGTAGAGCGTTTGTTAGGTAAATTTCAACCTCCACTGGAGAAAGACTGCATTATTACCAGTTCCATCCAGGCCTCAACCTGCTGTGGTACACAGAGGATTAATCCTACAAATTGCCTTAAAATATCCAGTCATTGGCACCACCAAAGAAGAAGGCATTTTGAATCACAGAAGGACCAAGGCAGAAAAAACAAAAGAGATTCTTCATACTGGGCATTTATAAGATGTGGTACCTTTTGACATATGTTTTGCAATGACCTGGCCAAACTCTAAATACATTATCCTATTCCTCCATAAATGCATCTCCTAGTCTGAAAAAGAACTAAACAAAAAAAAAAGAAGGGTTCTTTTGTATCTTTTATAATGATAATAATAGTAATCACAACAATAAAAACTATGATTTACTGAAAATCTACAATGTGATATATTCTTTACAGATACGATTATGCATAATTATATCACAAGAACTATGCAAGGTAGGTGTCCTCACTACCATCATCCCTCCCCCACCACAGCCATATTAAAAATGAGGAATCTGAATTTTAAAAACCAAGTTTAATTTGCCCAAAGTCACAAAGTTAGTAAATTGTACACTAAGGATTTGAAACCAGAACTGGCTGGCATAGATGCTTTTGTCATTTCTGCTACATTACATTGTCTTTCAATAAATGTTTCTTATTGCTTAACATCAGAAAAGGTCTGCATTGTAACCACAGGGCTATACATGCAAGGACAACAGCCAAACACAGGACTGAAGAAGGAACAAAAGTTACTTTCAACTACTAGATGTTAAGTCCAGATCCCGAGGGACATATGCTAGCTTCCCATGTTTTTCACTTAGGATAATTATTAAGTTTTTATCATTAGGGTCTCTGGAGAAAAGTATTCAATGAGAAGGAATAAAAATTACCAACAAATAATTAAGAGAGATTAGACAAGAAGAAAAATAAGAACCGATTCATCAGAAAGGAAGCTGAAGAAAAAAAAAAATAGAGATGGGCTTATCAGTATGAATTTGGTAAATGTGAATCAATGGTTAAGGCACTCAAGAAGAAAAACAAAGTCATTATGGTATAACAGAAAAGGAAGGGGATTAAAATCTGACAACCTAAGATTGAATTATGTTTTCCTAGGCTATTTAGCCCTACGATCTTAGACAAACAAATTTTTTTTTAACTTTTATTTTCGTTTCAGGGTTGGTTCTACAGATAAATTGTGTGTCTCTTGAGGTCGATGTACATATTATTTCATCACCCAGGTAATAAGCATAGTACCAAACAGGTAGCTGTTCAAGTGGGCTCTGGTGTCTATTGTTTCCTTTGTGTCCACATGTACTCAATGTTTAGCTCTCTGAGACTTGGTTATTTCATTTGTGAAATGAGAGAAATAATATATTCTTCCTTTGCATAGTTGTAAGAATTAAATATAATACTCAAAAAGTATCTTTTATAACTTCTAAAAGTATATAAACAACTTTTGGTTGTTTTTAATATTTATCTATAATCCATTGCCCTAAGAAATTCAGAGTAGATTTTTGTTGTTGTTGTTGTTGTTGAAATGGTGAGGTCTATGGTTGTTGTTTTTTTAAATATATATATTTTATTGCATTTTAGGTTCTGGGGTACATGTGAAGAACATGCAAGATTGCTGCATAGGTACATATATGGCAAGAGTAGATTTTAAAAGGCAAGGCATTTATAGTGAAACAACAAGGACACAGATTCAAAGCAACAAGCAAGCAAATGCAGGCAGTAGAAAAGAAAAAAGAAAAATAAGATAAAGTTAGTCATACTGGGTATGTAGTGAAGCATGCCCAGTACTTTACTACATTCCCAGTATGCCCTTCCTCACGTGAAGGAGGAAAATGAAAACAGAAATTCTGTTTAGTGTCAGGAATTTTCAAAGATGTAATCTTGTTTAATAACCCTAACAACTTTGCATGGGGGTGTTATTTCTCCTATTTTTACAGAGAAGAAAACTAAAGTTCAAAAATGTGAAGAAATTCTCCCCAAGACACACAACTAGGGAGTGTTGGAGTTTTAACTCAAACCTAGACTCTTCAGACTCCAAAATCCATTTTTCAGAGGAAGTAACTCTTGAGCTGGTTCCTGAAGAAAGAGTAAGACTGGCACAGCACTGCATGGAAAACAAAGCCATACCAACTGCCATACTCTGAATGTCCCTCCAAAATTCATGTATTGAAATTTAATCCTGAATGTGATGATATTAAGAGGTGAAGACACTGAAAGGTGGTTAGATCATGCAAGCTCTACTCTCATGAAGGGACTAGTGACCTTATAAAGAAGGCTTGAAGGAGCCATTTGGCCCTTCTCCCATGTCAGGATGCAGCAACAGCACATCATCTATGACAAAGAGGTCCTCACCACACACTGAACTTACTGGACCCTTGAATTTCACAGCCTCCAGAACTGTAAGCAATAAAAATATGTTAATAAATGACCCAGTCTAAGATATTTTGTTATAGTAGCAGGAATTGACTAAGATACAAACCAATATCATATGCAAACCTAGTCTAGCGTATCACTCGGGGTCTGGCTGGAAACAGATGGCAAATTCAAATAAAATAAACAAAAAGAATTTAATAAATGGACTATTTACAAAGGTGTGAACAGAATTGGAAAACCAACCAGGGATAATGAAGTACTGTGGCTCTAGCAACAGATGAAAGCTGTTATCTTTCTCCAGTGAGGTTGAGGCTCACCTAAGGCTCTAAAAGCATGAAGTACCATGGGGAGACAGTAGTTACCAAAACCTGGAGAATGTAAATGTGGCTTTAAGAAAAAAGAAATAAAAATCCCAAACTCATCCTTTTCCTACCCGGTGATCTCCTCCTAGTGCCTCTCACTGGCACTCAACTGTAAGCCAGAATATAAGAGAATTTGCTGATTCAGTCCATAAAAGTCAGTGTCAAGGAGCACGAAGAAAGTTGGAAAAGAGAGAAGAACGGGTCTACAGGGACAAATGGAAAACATCTAAAACATGGTGAGTGGCTCAGTGGATTTTTAGGTATCAACCATATTCTTAGAGGTAGACTCTTGCTATTACCAAACACTAAGACTACGGAACTGAATATTTCATACTGAAGGTCAATGAATATGAGCAAGGAGTAGATGTAAAACCTCAAGTAGAAAGAAGAGACATGGTTCAGATTCTAAGGCCTAGAATTTAACTTTGTTATAGTCCTAATTTCTCAGGAAATATTTTTAAAAATACAATACACTGGACCATCTTAAAGTGTTGAATATCATGATCATTTTAGCAATTACTTTCCAATATATTTTATAAATAATTTTTCCTTACTGCATGGAGAAAGATGTCAGAAAAATATATTTCTGAGAAAGTAAAAAGCCTTATATAGTTAAAGTGCTATGCAAAATGAGATTGTATAGGTTAACAAACTTACTTCAATCTTCTGAACTCCTTTGGAAATCTTCCAAATCTATGATAAATGTGCTTCTGCATTCTTTCTATGTGTGACTTAATCCATTAATTTAACACTTAGTGGATGCTTGTTTGAAAGGCCCTATGCAGAGTAATAGTGAGATAAAAATATTTAAAACATAGTCATTGCAGGAAGCTCATAGTCAAGCAAAGCTGCTATTATTCTGGTTGTTTTATCTTGTTTATATAAGTAATTAATTGGATTTTAAAAGCCAGAAATTTATTTTTATTACTATTTTCACAATATTTACAACTTGAAGAAAATAATATCACACAGTAGGCAACAATTTTTGTTATGAATGAAAAATGAAGAAAAATGAATATTAGGTTTGACAAAGATTCTAATATTCAGGATAGATTCTAATATCCAGAATCCATAAAAAACTTAAATCAAACAAGCCAATACAAAAATTCCAATCAAAAAGTTGGCAAAGAACATGAACAGCTAGTTTTCAAAAGAAGACATACAAGTGGCCCACAAACATATGAAAAAGAAATGCTCAACATCACTAATTATTAGAGAAATGCAAATAAAAACCACATTGAGATACCATCTCACACCTGTCAGATGGCTATTACCGAAAAGTCAAAAAATAACAGCTGCTGGTGAGGTTGTGAAGAAAAGAGAACACATACACTGCTGGTGGGAATGTAAATTAGTTCAACCACTTTGGAAAGCAGTTTGAAGGTCTCTCAAGGACCTAAAACAGAACTACCATTTGACCTAGCAATCCCATTGTTGGGTATAGATCCAAATGAAAATAAATCCTTCTACCAAAAATACACATGCACCTATATGTTCATTTGCAACACTATTTATAGTGTTATAGTGTTAAAGCGAAAACAAGGAATCAACCTTGGTGCCCATCAGGTGTGGACTGAATAAAGAAAATATACATATACATCATGGAATAATATGCAGTCATAAAAAAGACTGAAATAATGTACTCTGCAGCAATGTGGATGCAGTTGGAGGTCATTTTCCCAAGTGGATTAACTCAGGAACAAAAAACCAAATACTGCATGCTCTCACTTATAAGTGGGAGGTAAACACTAGGTACACATGGACACAAAGATGGGAACAACAGACACTGGAGACTATTACATGGGGGAGGGAAAGAGTGGGGTAAGGGCTGAAAACTACCTATTGGGTACTATACTCAGTACCTGGTGACAGGATCATTCATACCGCAAACCTCAGCATCACAAATATACAAACGTACAAAACCTGCACAAGCATTCCCTAAACCAGGAGTCCTCAACCTCCAGGCCATGGACTGGTATCAGGCCATTCCCTGTTAGGAACCCGGCCACACAGCAGGAGGTGAGTGTTGGGCAAGTGAGTGAAGCTTCATCTGTATTTACACCTACTCTCAATCAGTCACATTACCCCCGAGCATTGCCTCCTGTCTGATCAATGGCAGCATTAGATTCTCATAGGAGCACAAACCCTATTGTGAACTGCGTGTGAAGGGGTCTAGGTAATGAGAATCTAGTAATGTCTTATGAGAAGCTAATGCCTGATGATCTGTCACTGTCTCCCATCACTCTCAGATGGGACCATCTACTTGCAAGACAACAAGCACAGGGCTTCCACTGATTCAATATTATGGTGAGTTGTATAATTATTTCATTATATATTACAATGTAATAATAATAGAAATAAAAGTGTGCGGTAAATGTAATGTGCTTGAATCATCCCAAAACCATCCCGCCACCTCAGTCCATAGGAAAATTGTCTTCCACAAAACTGGTTTCTGATGCCAAAAAGGTTGGGGATTGCTGCCTTAAATCTAAAAGTTGAGATTAAAAAAAAAAGAATATTAGAATCACAGCATGTGAGAAATGGAAAATATGTTCTTTAATACTTGTTCCCTTTGTTCATGTTCTTTTTTTTTTTTTCTATTTAGAACACACTTGTTTGCTATGATCTTGACAAATACACTCATTTGGTAAAATTTGTATTAACATACATCATACATGCAGAAAACTGTACAAATTATATACACATCTTGAATTTTTAAGAAACCCTGCATACCTGTATATGTACCCCTCATATCAAGAAACAGAATATAATCAGCATTCCAGAAGTCTCTTTTCAGGCACTACCTTCCTGCCAAGGATAACCACTAACCTGAATTTTAATACTATGGACTGGTTTTGTTTGTTTTTAACTTTATATGAATGGAACCATATGATATATAGTCTTTTTTTCTGGCCCCTTTCTCTCAATAGTGTTTTTGTGAGATTCTTCCATGTTGTTACATGTAGTTAGCTACAGTTCACTCATTCTCAATGCTGTATGATATTCCATGGTATGACGATAACCCAATGTGTCAACTGTATGATTTATAGCCATTTAAATAATTTCCAAAATTTGACTATGAAAAAAATACCAGTAAAAACATTTTACATATTTTTGGAGAATGTTTACATACATTACTAGGACTGAAAAACTGGCATCATATACAAGAGCAAAAGGGATATGTATGTTCCCTCTAGTAGCACTTTTATAGTATTTTTCCAAAAGTGGTGTTACCAATTTATACTCCCACCAACAGTGTATAAAAATAATTCCAGTCCAACTCATTTTTCAAGATTTAGTTTAAGCTTAGTTATGTCCTTTTAGAAGCATTTCCTGACCACTCCAGTTCATTAGTTACCATTCACTTGTGCTACTACACTATACTCCCATCTTTGCAACCTCTTTTATATAACCAATTTGTATTACATTTTTTTCTGCATCAACCTTAAGGTGTACAAGTGGAAGGTATATTTTATTCACATTAGCACTCCTACTAAGGTCTGACACAGAACACTCAGAAAACATTTGTATAATAAATGAGTGATTTAAATTATTTAATCACACTCCCTTGTTTTGTTTGTTTGTTTGTTTCTTTGTTTGTTTTTTGGTTTTTTAAGACAGAGTCTCACTCTGTTGCCCAGGCTGGAGTGCAGTGGTACAATCTCAGCTCACTGCAACTTTCACTTCCCTGTAATTCTTCTGCCTCAGCCTCCTGAGTAGCTGGGACTACAGGTATGTGCCACCACACCCAGCTAATTTTTGTATTTTTTTTTAATATATATACTTTTTATAGCATTTTAGGTTTGGGGGTACATGTGAAGAACACGCAAGATTGTTACATAGGTACACACATGGCAGTGTGATTTGCTGCCTTCCTCCCCATCACCTATATCTGGTATTTCTCCCCATCACCTATATCTGGTATTTCTCCCCATGCTATCCCTCCCCAACTTCCCACCCCTCGCTGTCCCTCCCCTTTTTCCCCCCAAAAGACCCCAGTGTGAGATGCTCCCCTCCCTGTGTCCATGTGATCTCATTGTTCAACACCCGCCTATGAGTGAGAATATGCAGTGTTTGATTTTCTGTTCTTGTGTCAGTTTGCTGAGAATGATGGTTTCCAGGTTCATCCATGTCCCTACAAAGGATGCGAACTCATCGTTTTTGATGGCTGCATAATATTCCACGGTGTATATGTGCCACATATTCCTGGTCCAGTCTATCATCGATGGGCATTTGGGTTGGTTCCAGGTCTTTGCTATTGTAAACTGTGCTGCAATGAACATTCGTGTGCATGTGTCCTTATAGTAGAATGATTTATAATCCTTTGGATATATACCCAGTAATGGGATTGCTGGGTCAAATGGAATTTCTATTTCTAGGTCCTTGCGGAATCGCCACACTGTCTTCC
>PVKV010011868.1:0-68443 GCA_004027835.1 Alouatta palliata
GCAATTCTCCTGCCTCAGCCTCCCGAGTAGCTGGGACTACAGGCACGTGCCACCATGCCCAGCTAATTTTTTGTATTTTTAGTAGAGACGGGGTTTCACCATGTTGACCAGGATGGTCTCGATCTCTTGACCTCGTGATCCACCCGCCTCGGCCTCCCAAAGTGCTGGGATTACAGGCGTGAGCCACCGCGCCCGGCCTGAAATAATTTTACTGGTACAGAAAAGTTGCAAAAATAAAACAGTTCAGGCATACCCTTCATCTGGCTGCGGCTGTGGCAGCTTCTATGAAACTACAGTCCAGTGGTCAAAACCAAGAAATTAACGTTGGTACCATAGTATTGTCTACACTGCAGACTTTATTTGGACTTCACCAGTTTCCACTAAGATCCTTTTTCTGTTCCTGGGTCCAGTTCAGGACCCACATTGCATTTAGTAGTTGTGTCTCCTTGTCTCCTTAGCCTCCTCTGATCTGTGACAGTTCAGTCTTTCACTATCACCCATGACCTTACCACTTTTAAGGAACACAGGTCAGCTTTCTCAATTTGGATTTGGCTGATGTTTTCCCATGATGTGTTTGAAGTTTTGCATTTTTAGCAAGAGTATCCCAGAAGTGATGTACCATTCTCAGCACATCATATTAGGGGGCGTATGATGTCAATATGTCGTACTGATTGTGATGTTAACCTTGACCACTTGGTTAAGGTAGAGTTTCCCACGTTTCTTAACTATGAAGTTACTCTTCTGCTCTTTCTCTCTATAGTAGGGGTAATACTTCGGGACTATGTGAATATTCTGTTATTCCTCAAATTTTTGTATCATATAGCAGTGGATTTGTATAGTATCACATACTGTATAAATAATTATAGTATCATATAGCAGTGAATCATGTCTACAACAGTTGTTACTATGGTATTCTGATGGCGATTTTCTGTTTCCCTCGTGATTTTTTAAATGCATGCAAACAAAGAAGCCCATCTCTTTTCTTACTGCAGTTTCTACATACAAACCTTTGGGAAATGAGACAAAAGTATCTGAGATTAAATTGGCAACTGACACATTTTTCTTAATATTGGCTCTAAAGGTTTTAATGACACTGTGGCCACTGAGTATTTTTTCCTAAAAAAAAAAAGGGACACTCTTAAACACAATCTGAACATTGCCCAGTGAATGATGTAATGTTTCATGGATCAGATCAGCCAGTGTGAAGTTATCAAGAAAAATATGTTCATTGTTTTCTATCAGTTGCCATCATTTTGTAATTTACTTTTTGCAGAGGTCATGGAAGGTTTTCATTCTTCGTGCTGTAGGAAGAGAATAGGCATTAGAGCTGTCACACTGGCATTTGGTTCCTCCTGTCCCTTCATCCCTTCAGATGATTCCACCAGCCCTTAAATGTGATGCTGTTAGAAAAACTATGGGATCCTTTCCACAGTTGCTCAGCGAGTGACCTCACACAGATGACTCCATCAGTCCTAGGCTCCCCGAGGAGGGCAGGATGCAGAGGGGAGCTGACAGGTGTTTAATGTGTCCCCACAGGATGGTACTAGTTGCTGCATTGGGAGAATTCATCAATGTACATTTCCTGTTTTCCAGGAGCTCCAAATCTGATATGAAAGAGTTACAGGACAGACACATAATCAGTGGAAGTGCATGAAAAAATACCTAAGTGAATTCAGGAGGGGAGGGAACTTGGAGCTGTGCCGGGTGGAGGATGTGCAGGGTTAGCTGCTAAGGGGATAGTGGAGGGGCTGTGCCTTAAAGGGAAAGGAGAGCGGGTCTCAAGCCAGAGAAGCATGAATACTGACAAGTTGGGGAGGCCCCAAGAAGGGCAGTTTGCTTTATGCAAGAGGGCAGGTTCCATCTGATAGCTGGCTCCCTCCGGCAACATCAGACAGCACGGAGAGGGACCAGTGAGCTTGATCTCATGGCCAGGTGGGTCACCCTGTCCTGCTCTGTCAGCTCACAAAAGTCCCCAAAATTCCCCTAACCAAAGAAGCTTTTAATGGGAAAAGAGCTGCCAACAGGTCTATTTCTAAGAGTCAAAAAATCCCAGAAGTTATTTTTCTTCCTTAGCAAATGGAAACAATGTAACCAGAGTATGCATAATTACAAAGCTAATCTTGCATATCAAGCAGTAATTGATCCACATAAATTGATTGTATCAACTCCACATATGTCTCTTTGCCTTCATTTGAAAAGAATAAAAGTCCAGATATCTAAATGTGAGTTTAGCTTGGTTTTTATTTTTGCATTGGACCAGTTTTTCAAACCATGATGTCTACTCAGAGGGGGAAAGGTTCCACGATGCCTTAAGTAATGTGGCTGGTTCAGATTATATTTTAATATATATCGGATTTTTACCTTTACATTGGGAAACATATGAGTAGATTCTTGATCATTATTCTGACATTTTGTAAGCCATTAGAAATACTCTGGCTTCAGGGTTTTTTTTTTTTTTTTTTTTTTTTCTTTTTTTTCCCATAAAGAGAACTCGTGTTCTCCTTGGAGATTTAATAGCCACTGTGAAGTAACGTCTTATATTTAGTAAGATTTTCATTACTTTTACAAACTATACTCCAGTATATTTACTGACTGATAGATAATGAAGTAGCTTAGATTAGATGGTTCTCAATAAATTAACAGGAAGGAACATAACATTCAGAGGGGAACTAATGAATCACAAAATGCCTCACTCGTAAAGTTAAGTAACCTTCCGTAAATGTAAAAGGATAATAGCTCAGCATTTTGTATTTTCAGAGTGCTAGGAGCAACCTTGTAAATAAGCAGAGACCTTAAAAGTCAGAAGAGGAGAGAGACTGCTGAAATGTAAATTACTGAATAGTGACATTGATGACAACTTTAACTTACCCTGATTCTGTCAGAAACGCTAATTAGTTTGTTCTCCAGGCCACAAAATGAAAATGATATGACATTTTGCTCATCGTCAGAAAATACAGGCCTAAATTCCGTCCTGAATTTAGTTTGGTAAGTTTTTAAAGCTGGACTAAAAGGCTGGTGTTTACATTGGACTTTTGTTTGTCTTTGTCTTAAGAACCCAAAGACATCCTTAAGAATTGTTACCTTCCTTTTTGTCCAAAGCTAAGAAGTTGTAGAAGGACTTGGATTTGAAGTTGGCTTTTCTCCTTTCTGGCTACATGGTCTTGGGGGAAGTGTAATTGCCTCTCAGTCTCAGAATCATCATTGATGCATAATAAACTAAATAATGTAAGCAATTAGCCGGACACCTGGCCCAGCCTAGGGTTTCCTTGATAAGTGTTGAGTCCAAAATGTGTGCAGAGAAAAAAGAAATGGAAGTTTCCTGAGCTCTGTGAGCCTGCAGAGAGTCTGTAACTTCCATCACTGACCATAGAGCTGAGCCAAGGAAGAAGGCACCTGTTAGAAGGTTGGGAAACTGAAGAGGCGGATGAGGGGGTGCTGCTGGGTAGAGACCCAGATAACTTGCAGCCAGCAGAGGCACACTGCTGGGCCCAGGGACTTGTCGGGCTTCCTGCCTTGAATAGCACATGCATGCTCTTGGTGTGGTAGGATACAAAGAACAGTGGCTAAGGGAAAGATGGAGGGGTGCCAGTTAATTCCTCCAGCCCTCTGAGTATACTGGAGTCTGAGGAAAAGAGGAGAATCAGCTTCACCTCCAAAGCAAAGGCCTCAGCATTGCCAGACCCAATATTTCCTATTATTATAAATACAAGATGAAAGTTGTAAATTATATAACCTTGCCTACCTGTGTAATTTCAAAAGGGAATAATTCTCTAATTCAAATATGATGGAGAAATAAAAGGAAAATAATTTCTAATAAAGTAATACATATTTCAGTCTGATGGAGTCAAGAACTATACTGTCCCATACCCAAGAGTTATACCAGGCAGTCTGATGCCTCGTTCCTCCTCACAGTGAGTGTTTTTATTTAAAAGGAGTGAAATATCCATCTGCATATGCTCAGCCTTTTTACTTAAAATTGACATTATGAAGGAGGAGCGAAGCCTGAGTGTGTTTACGTATACCCACGTATGAACAGAATTGCCAGTAATGCAATAGCTCCAAATATAGACTAATGTAGGTATGTTTTACTGGAGGCTCTGACATCCTCATAGGCATTGACTTTGCTGCTTTGATCTTTCTGAAATGGTGACAGCTCATTGATGGACGTTTCAGATAAAATAGAGCACAGACGTTGCTTCATTTACATAGTGATTATGTCTCCCGATAATTCAGTATATGTTTAAACTGTCAAAAAGTTAGATTCTGGCTGGGCGCAGTGGCTCATGCCGGTAATCCCAGCACTTTGGGAGGCTGAGACAGACGGATCACTTGAGGCAGGGAGTTGGAGACCGACGTGGCCAACATGATGAAACCCCGTCTATACTAAAAATACAAAAACGTATCCAGGCGTGGTGGTGTGCACCTGTAGTTCCAGCTACTCAGGATGCTGAGGCAGGAGAATCGCTTGAACCCAGGAGGTTGCAGTGAGCCAAAATCACACCATTGCACTCCAGCCTGGGTGACAGAGCGAGAGTCTGTCTCAAAAATAAATAAATAAATAAAAAGCTGGATTATATAAGCCCACGTGAAAGCCCCGCAGGGCACTTGAAAGTTTCATGGGCAGTGGACAGTTCTTCCTGTGCAGGACTGTCTTGCACATTGTAGCAGCTCATATCCCTGGTTCCCACCCACAGACTAGGGGTAACACTCTCTAGTTGTTGTAGTAGCTGAAAATGCTCTCGCACATGTCTAGAATGCTCCTTTTACAACATGACCTTAAAGGGATATGAGGATAGAGGGGGAAACAAAATCAGGGGATAAATTTAGCTGTATTAAAGAATGGACTTAACTGAGCTCAGTGGCTTGTGCCTGTAATCCTGGTACTTTGGGGGGCTGACAAAGGAGAATCACTTGAGGCCAGGAGTTTGAGACCCACCTGGGTGACATACAGGTGGGACCTGTATGTATACAGGAGTTTGAGACCCTGTGTATACAAAAAAAAAAAAAAAAAAAAATTGAATTAGCCAGGCATGATGTCTGTAGTCCCGGCTACTCAGAATGCTTCAGCAAGATGATCTCTTGAGCCCAGGAGTTTGAGGCTGCCGTGAACTATGATCGCATCACAGCATTCCAGCCTGGGCAACAGAGCAAGACTCTGTCTTTGGGGAAAAAAAAAAAAAAAAAAAAAGAAGAGTGGACATTTCATGAATTCAGAATTGTCACCGTTTGCTCTTGGTTTCTTTGACCACACATTGTTTTTAAAATAAAACCTCCTTTAGGATAAAAACTGCCATTCCTTGTTTTTCTGAATGCCATGCTAATGATTATTCCTGAAACCACGTAAAAAATTCTGTGTATTTCTGATGGTCTCATTTTTTTTTCTTTCTATCACCTTTTGTATGCACCATTACTTTAACCTCCTGGGACTTCACAGCTTTGATTTTTCTTGGAATTGCCTGTGGTTACCTGTGTGTCTTAGCCAGGCTAATAGGTAGATACTGGTTTGATCTATTAATAGGTGATTTCAGGGCTGGGTTCTTGATGTGATGTTGGGGGTTAGTGGCACCCATAGCAGCTTCCTTGTCACCTGGTTGTGACATTACCTTATTTCCAAGTGGGATTCAAGATGCAGAGCCATCACTGTTTGATTGTCTTCTGCTTATGGATGGTCTTGACCATCAAGGGGAAGGACAAAATGTCCTGTTACCTACACAAGTATAACTCAGTACTATAACAAGCATAGCACTCCATCTAGCACAGAAAGTTATTTTAAAAATCGCTTGTGAGACTGAGGTGTTTTGTTCTTTTCCAGCTGACATCCCAGCATCCTTACGCTGAAGTTTTCATCGGGCGGCCACATGTATGGACTGTTGACCTCAACAATCAGGAGGAAGTAGAAGATGCAGTGAAAGCAATTTTAAATCAGAAGGTTGGCTTCTTTTATTCCACTTTCCCTCGTTTCTAATGTGACCTGAAATGTGTATAAAGCATCATAGGTCCTTGGTTTTAGTAAACAGATCTTTTCCACGTCAGCTTAACCCTGGAGTTAGAAAATAACCAAGCTGTAGGATTTGGCCTGGGGATTTCATGAATGTTCTGTGAAATGGAAACAGAGCTGGTATCCTGATACGGGCCTGGATTCCATAGGCCATTTCAACATGACTCTGGATCCCAGGCACAGGAGCAGGAGCTGGAGTCATACTTGGTTCACGGATCTGATTGTGTTGCTCTCACAAAGATCTGAAAAGATAGTCCTGCATCCTCTACAAAAGAGTGAGAAGGGCAAGGAATTACTGGGAAATGTTTTTATAGAAAATCTGTTTTTTTTTTTTTTCCTACCTAAACGTTTTGTAGAATTTTTAAAAGTAACTATATTTCTGGCCTCTTTTGATCAATTCAGCAGACATTTGTCAGGTGCTTACCATACACAGAATACTCTCTGAGCCACCTGGGGCTGGGGTTGGGGGACAGGGTGTTTACTTCCGTAAACATAGAGGAGGCTGGCTTCCCACCTGTCAGAGAAGTTCACCATCCGGTAAAGATGAGTTCAGTTATCTTCTCTCCCAACTCTGAGCCCGCCGTGGGCTCTCACAGCTACACTCTGCTGCTATACTTTAATGGGAGCACTGTTTACGCTTGGTTATGATGCTTTAAGAGAAGCCAGTGTGGGCATGTGGGAAGGCAGGCTGGATTCACACAGTGTGGGTTCAGTTCTAGCTGTACTTACTAGCAGCTTCCCTTCATTTATAATGTAGGCCTAATATTACCATTTTCTTGGTCACTTGTGAGGAGTAAATCAGATAATTTATATAAAGTGCTTAAATTCAGTGTCCATTACACAGTGTTTAGTCAATAGTAAGTATTCTGATTTTTGTTGATAGTCTAAATTTCTACACCATTAGCAACATGAAGTCAGGAAATACATCTGTCTCATTTCTATATCACCGGTGCCCACAGAGGGATTTTTTACGCAGTGGATAGATGGGAGAGAGGAATAGATGTTTGCAAATAAGTGTGATACAAGGCTGAATACATTCCATGCCAAAGCAACGTGCAAACACTCCAGGAGTGGAAGTTGTGGAAGCCGTTCTGGAGAATGCATCCTTTTAGTTAAGTCTTACAGATGAGGATAATTTGCAAAGTAAAACTGAGAAGCAGACCCAGAAGGGCATGGGTTCAAAGCACAGTGTGACTGAAAGGGAAAAGGCTGGAAAGGCGTACATCCTGGGAGGGATAGCCAGTTTGCCCATGTGGAGGCCATCTTACCCCTTTGGGAAACAGAACAGGATAATCAGTTTGTGGCCTGCGGAACTGCTGATGTCGGTTAATTCAGAACATCTCCAGGGGAGTGAGGGCACTCGGATGCATTATCTGTGTTCTGCCTGCTTCAGGGTGATCTGGTTACAGGGCTTCGGTGTCGGCTTCCCATCGATGATACCTACAACCCCAGTCCCAGCCTCAGCAGTGTAGGGCAGAAGTCCCCAACCTGAGGAGACGAGCTGATAAAAAGGTGCCAAATGGAGTGTGGTTCCTCTAGGCTGCCTCAAAATACCTGCCACATGCCTAAAGCTTCACCACTGGAGCCATTCCTGTGGAGGGCGAAGGTTCTTCTTTCTTGATCCTCCCAGTCCCTTAGTACGTGAGCTTCCTAGGGTTGTTGTAACACACGAGTACAGACACCTCAGTGGCTTCAACCAGCAGAAATGTATTCTCTCTGACCTGAAAGCAAGAAGTCTGAAGTCAAAATGTCAGCAGGGTCACGTGCCGCCCCTGAAGTCTGTAGTTGGGAATCCTTGCCCCTTTCAGCTCCTGGCAGGCCTAGGCATTCCTTGGCTTGCAGCCTCAAAGCTTTGATCTCCGCCTTTATTTTGCGTCTTCTCCCTGTGTCTGCCTCTGTCTTTTCCTTTTATGCAAGATTAGGGCCCAACCTAATTCAATGTAACCTCATCTAACTGGGTTACATCTGCAAAGACCCTATTTCCAAATAAGATCACATTCACGGGTGCTGGGAGTTAGGGCAGCATATCTTTTGAAGGGGCACAGTTTAATACGTAACGCTTGAGTAATGCGTGTGCTCTTGAGGAGAGTAATTTAAAAGCTGAGGTAGCGGCAGAAAAGAAAAACACACCAAGAAACATTATAATCAAACTGCTGAAAAGCAAGGATAAGGAAGAAAACCTTGAAAGCAGCCAGAAAAAAAAATGTATTGCATGTAGAGGAATAATGGTATTAAAAAAGCCAACTTCTCATCAGAAATAATGGAGACCGTAAAAGAGTCCTCGGGAGCCAGAGTATGTGAGGCCTTTCAGTAGGCCATGGTAAGTGTTCAGGGGTTTTTTTCTGGGGTGTTTTTGGGTTTTTGGGGGGAGGCATTTTTAGTTTGTTTTTAAGTGTTCAGGATTTTATAAGTATGATGGGAAGTTTTGAACAGGGGGATGAGATAACCTGGTTTACATTTGAAATCATGAAGAGAAATTACAGATTCTGCTTAACTCAAAATCCTATAGTTAATAAATGGAGGAGCCATGAGTCAAACCCTGGCCTCCTGGTACCTTCTAAGACCGTTTCTTACTGAATGATGTCAGACCACATCTGCCAGGTCAGACCATGGAGGGCTTCTCATGGAGGCTGATCTCTGAAAGCAGTTGCCTGTAAGAGTTATTCCCTGACTTGGAAAGGTGAGTGGGCAGTAGTGGAGACAGGAAATCTCACAAGAAGGGCGATCAAGAGGAGAAAATGGAGGGGAAGATAAGGGAAAGTTTCCAAGGTCAGCAGGAACTTCACAGTGCCATCTGCAGGCATCCTTCCGGTGGCCCTTGCCATAAGAGTAACAGTAACAAAGCAGGATGCCCAAGAATACTTCCTTGCTTCTCCACAGCTGGCCCAGCTTGGGTTTCTCAATGACTGGATGTGATTTAGCATTCTCCTTCACTCTGTCCCCCAAAGAGGCCTTGACTTGTTCCTGAAGAGCGTTTATGCAGAAAACTGCACACTCTCCCACCTCCCCAGTCCACATAACAGCTTTCATTTCCGGGGCTTGCCAGGGTTCTTGAGAGCTTTCCAATGCAGAAGGCCCAGCCTGCCCTCACCCATAGGGTCCAGCAATATAGACCTCCCTCCCTCTCTCCCTCCCCTCCCTTCCTCCCTCCCTCCCCTCCCTTCCTCCCTCCCTTCCTCCCTCCCTCCCCTCCCTTCCTTCTCTTCCTTCCCCTCTTCTTCCCTCCCTCCTTCCTTCCTTTCCACCCATCCTTGCTTTTTGCTTGTCCTTTACAGGAAAATTTGGCTTCATATCCTTTAAAATAGTGAATGGCCCCAAAGCACTGAATGAGTCAACATCCCTGTGGTTAAACTGGGCTTGGTTGGTAGGAGAGCAGAGGAAGAGTCATTTTTCTGTATTTCTGGCTTTGAACCCTTTGAATTAATTCTCTTTCATTTTCTAAGGGATTCCCTTTGGAAATGTTGTTGGAATGGCACTTGAGTATGTGGCATGCTTCCTAACACATAACAAATCTGTTTATCTCATGAAAGATGACCAATGGATGTTTATTTCACTCTACAAATCCTACTTTAACACCGATTAATGAACCCAGATAGGCCATGTTTTCTGTTTTAGATCATTTCTTCTATGAAACTTTGAGAGGAAACTTATCTCTATGTCGGCAGTATGCATGCCTGTAGTCCCAGCTACTCAGGAGGTTAAGGCAGGAGAATTGCTTGAACCCAGGAGGCAGAGGTTGCAGTGAGCCAAGATCACACCACTGCACTCCAGCCTGGCAACAGAGCGAGACTCTGTCTCAAAAAATGAAAGAAAAAATTTTTACATTTTGTGTGAAGGGCTGTGTCTGGGTTAGAGAGGGAACAGTACGTTCAATAGCTTGAGTTGACAAGGAACTAACTGAGAACATGAAAGTCAGTTCTTCAGAGTATTTTGAGCTCTTCAGAGATGAGCTGTCTAGGAATAGAGTGACCTCTCTGTTCTTGCAGAATAGTCTGCCGTAATATTACAATATTTACGGCTTAGCCTCTTTTAGCTCTATTCAGACAGATGTAGGCCACTGTGGCCCACATGTGTCCATTTGTTCAGCATTTGAAGACAATTAAAATTTCTGAAGATCATGGTTGAAGATTTTGATGTAATGTGTGATTTGACACACAAGAAAAGGGGAGAGGATGCCCTGAGATCAACTGCTTGGCTGCCCACTAAGGAGTGTTATTTCTGTTCATTGACCCATTTTCAGCAAGCTTCTGTTTTGCCTAGTTCTCCACCCTGTAGACTTAAGCAAAGACTTAAGAGGTAGCTCGTAAAGGTGCCCCCCGTCTACCCTGTTGCTGAGAGGAGCTGTTGGGCTCTCTGAAGCAATAATAGACTCTATTGCTGGTGCTTCTCTCCCAAATGAAATTTCCATTTTAGATTGGTAATGCCCCTGAAAACACAGACCTCATAGTGTAGGCAGACACTGTGCAGCAGAGATGAAACCCACATTTCTTCCCCTTCTCTAAGGTGTCACAGTATTCATAAGATTGCCTCCCCTATCCTAAAGAAGCATGTTCTAGAGTTTCCTACTCCCCTCATATAAAATCTAGGCCCTTTGGTATAGAAATCTCAAGCCTTTTTTGGAAATTCAGTGAATTTTCCACCTTATGTCACCAGCTTCCATAACACTGAACTGCAGTCACCTGCTGTCCTTTCATGTTAGAGAGCACTCTACTTGTTCCACCAAGGATGTCTTCAGCATCTTGGCCCTCCCCAGTTTGGGCTTGCTAGACTCACAGCCTGCCTTAAAACCCCAGCATGAGTAGAATTCTACTTTGTCCCTCTAGCCTCCCACGACCTCCTAGCTGAACTGCTTGTAACACTCTTTATTTTTGCACCCTGAATTCTTTGGGTACATGCTAATCTCCCCTACTAATGCAGACCAATGCTTTTTTCACTGTTACGGATCCTTAAACTGCTCATTGTGTGCTTTAGAGCAGTGACCAGGCATTCATTCAACGGATGTTCACTAAGTTCCTACATGTGCCACACTATGCTCAGTGCTGGAATGCAAAGATGACCCAACAGCATGGACTCTGCCCCGTGGAACTTACCTGCTAGCAAGTGATAACTGCCACCTTTTGTGAACGCCCACTATGTGCTAGACACTACACTAAACACCTTTTTCTCCTAGATATTCTTCACAGCTTAAAAGATATGAATTTTTCTTATTACCCTTTTATATGTGAGGAACTCAAGACTTAGAGATGGCAAGTAGTTTGCTCAGAGTCCCATACCTTACAAGATCATGACTTGCAAGTCCATGGTCAACCCTCATGAGGCCACCTCCTGGTGTTAGCACCAGGTATTGAGTGAGTCGGTGGAGGACTGGGTAGGCAGTACATGTTCTCTGTCCTTTTCCTTCATGGTATCATGTTCTGTTTCCACAGATTGAGCCATACATGCCATATGAATTTACATGCGAGGGGATGCTACAGAGAATCAATGCTTTCATTGAAAAACAGGTAAGCCTCATTAGAAGTCAGTCTGTCTTTGCTGTGTACTGCTTCCTGTTACCCCATTGGGCTCTCAAGAACAGTTAAGTGCTCACTGTGTTTCTGTGGCTATTTTCCTGTTTTGGGGATTCTCTAGAAGCTGGATGACAGTAGCACTGTCATGGTCACCCAGGAGAACCAGTATTCCCCTGGAGTAGGTATGTTCCTGATGACAGTGGAAGGTGAAGTGGAAACTTACAACAGGAGAGATGGGATGGTTACTGTGAAGATGCCCCTGACTGTCAGGGCCTGTGCCCTGAGTGGGCTCTGAGGCTCATCAGGAAGACTTGGGAGGGGAGAGAGACAGACAGCTTTCTGGTCCTGCCTCATCTTCATTTCTCACCTTAAGAAAGGCAAGAATAAGCAGCTGTTTCTAACCATTCTTTTAATAATACATGTTCAGCAATTCTAAATGTTAGGACTTTTTAGATGTTTTCAGACATCTTCTAAAAGCAGGACCCTTTGTCAAATGAAACCTTGTAATAAGTATGTAAAACCGATAAAAAGCAGGACAAAGCTAAGGAGGGTGCTGAGAGTCCCACCTTCCCCAGCAAGGTCTGGAAACTGCAGCATGTGGAAGTAAAGGCCAGGAGCCTGTTGCTGTCATTTTATAACATTTTCATTCCTTGGACTTCAAAAGCAACTCAGAGCTAGAAATAGACAGACTCAGAACCCCTGTGGGTAGGAGAATATGAACTCTTTGACTAGATTCCAGAAATAAGGTGCTCTTCTTAAAGGGTAAAGCCTTTTTTTAAGGCAATCAAGAGATCTTTACACAATAGGGGATGCTGAGGATGGTGCAAGCTGAAAATAGAAATGCTGTGTTGAAAATCTAAGTAGGCCAAGGTGGGCTTCAAAGGAAGACTTGGTGGTTTGAGGAGACTGAAACTCTGGCGAGCAGCCGACAGTCCTGGGTGCTGCCGTTGGAGCTGGGAGCCATGGTCATGGACTTCATGGTGGTGTGTCTGATACGCTGAGATTTGTTAGCGGCAAGAGGGCGTGCGCTGCAGCCAGGCCACGTGGGTTTTACTCCGGGCACCATGTGTTTCTAGTTGCATGACTTCGTCATGTTACTTGGCCTCTCTATTCCTTAGTTTCCTTATCCGTAAAACAAGGACGATGCTAATAGGACCTACTTCACAGGGCTGATGTGAGGATTGAATGAGCTAATACATACAAAGTGCTTACAGCAGAGCCTAAGTGCTCAATAAATGCAAACTGGTACTGTTAATTATTTATATATTATGCTATAGTGTATTATAATATACTACTTTGTAATATAATTACTTGGTTTCATGAGAAACCATTTGAATCTTTTTCTCATTCGGCCTTTATAGGACACTGGAATGACAGTACCATCACAGCTCCAGCAGCCACATCCATACAGATTTTGTGCCAGTGTATGCCAAACACATCATAAAATATCATCTCGTTTCATTCTCACAGTAATTCCTGGAGGTGGTGGTAATAACCCCATTATCTAGAGAATGGAAACCAAGACTCACAGTTACCAGGCTCGCAGGTTGTGGAACCAAATTCGACACTGGTTTGACGTGAGGCCAAGTGTGCACCGACAGTGCTTACCAGGGCCTCAGGAGATGGAAGGTGTCCCAAGCTTTGCTTCCCATCTTCTTGCATCTTCAAGGGCTGCTCACCCTTCCTGCAGCTGCAGGGAGGAGCTGCAGGGCCTCCTTCAATTGTGGGTCTTAAGACATCACAGCTCTTGCCGCCATCTTGGTGGCTGTCTTGAGATCATACTAAGATCCCTGCAGCTATTGCTGAAACCCTGTTTGCCTGTCTCCACTTCCTCTTAGGGAAAATAGTTACTCAACCACTAGGCATAAATAACTCTTGATCAGGTTTATTTGAAGGCTTTTATTTCTCCCCTGAGGCTCAGGAATCCCAGCCAGTCTTTAAAAGCTATCAGGTCCTCTGTAACTCTTGCTGGGTTTCCTTTCAAACAGGAAGGTCGTGTCCCCCAAATAGTCCGAGCTAAATGCTCCATAATGCAGAGGCTCCACCTGGCTTCACCTCTGTATCCCTAGTACCCTGCTATTTACGTGGTCAGTGCACAGTAACTTTCAGGTGGCAGAAACAGTGAATGAATGAATGAATGATGAGTGAGTGTGCTTTTTATTCCTGTGTGTCGGGAACCAGGAAGCTCATCTTGGACCTTATGATTTGGAAAACATGTTATTAAAATTGTCTGCTGGAAAGCATCGTAAAATGGCACCCCCCAACCCCCACCATATAGGCTTTTCTGCAGAGATCTGCAGTTCACAGAAATCCAGAGAGTTGTTTTTGTTTTGTTTTGTTTTGTTTTGTTTGCCTACTGTTTGTTGATTCATTCCTCTACTGGGAATGTTTGTCAGCTGGAGCATGCCATGGACTGTGTGGTCAGTTGGGGTGGAGGAGATCTCCAAGTCCCCATCCCTGCCCTCAAGTAGCTGCAAGTTTCATGGGGAAGGCAGCCAAGCCCACAGGCAGTGCCACTGCTGTAGGTTCAGCTTAGTAATAGTGAAGTAACAGGATGCTTTGGGATCACATGGCCCAGCCTGCAGAGGGAGGACTGGGGAGAAATGGTAGAGTGTATCCGAAGGCATCTTGCAGGAGATGAGTCCTGAAGGCAAACTGGTAGCACAGATGGAAGGCTGGATAAGTCCAGATGTAAAGGCCTAGAGGAAAAAAAGAAATTGTCCTGGAGAATTATAGACACTTGACTGAAGAGAGGGATGAGGTAGGAGACCAGGCTAGAGGAGATTGCAGAATGTGAAAAGATGCTGAGGCTTGGCTGAAGAATTCCAGTTTGATTCTGGAATAACAGGAAGCTAAAGAAAGGCTTTGTCACAGGCAAAGGAGCAGTGGAACTATCAGATTGTGCTTAGAAAAATCATTCCAGGAACCTTGTGTTTGGGCATTTCTTATTAAATATTCTCCAAATGCTCCTGAATGAGCATTAAAGGGAGCCTATTTTGAGTTTATCCCAGAGATTCTGTTGAACCCAGAATGTTCCCCTGATGCCAGAAGGAGGATGGAAAGCCAAGACCCCATTGGTTCATAGATTGGGTTTTCTACTTCTTTTAGATGCAGGCCCTGGTATTTTATAGGTTGGGATATTCGTTATTTTTTGCAACTAGACGAATATCGTCAAAGAGCAGCGAGGATGGAGCGGTGTTCTGGTGTGAACAGGAAAGCCTGAGCTCCTAGGCACTTCCTGTACCTTGAATGGTAGGACCACTGCAGCCCTAATTAGGCTGATACCTGCCTTCAGAGTTATCTATGTGATCTGCAAGGAGAGCACAGAAACTTTTACCCCAAAAAACTTTCAGGTTGTCCATCATGCTCAGCCAGTGGGCGCCAGAGGGACCCAAGTGACAGTAATTGAGGGCACCCTGGGCTTCAGTGTACAGTTGAGCAATCGCCAGCAGGAAACCCACCTCATACCCAACCCTCCTTGGGTGCAGGCACCCAGTGAAAAAGACTCCTGGATCTAGGAAGACCACTTGCTCTTTCCTGTTAATGTCCCCACTCCCTTTACTGTACTAAAAATGTCGATTCAGAGTGCATGCTCTTTTAAATCAGCTCTCTAAAGGAGATGCTGTCTCCAGCAGGGGGAAGTTATTTGTAATCTAAGATCAAGCACTGTTGTTCCCTATCCTGAATGTGTCTGGGCTCATTAAGGTTTTTGTTATGCATGTGTTGGGAAAGTCTGGATTAGCCTCAGGTCAGGGAGTATAGCAGGGCTTTTTGGAAGGAATGGCAATTTCAGATCGATTTATAAAAACCATACATATGCTCTTGGATCCTGTTTTCTATTTTCTGTAAAGACACTGGAAATATATAGGATGATCACAGTCATGTTAATTTGTGAAGAGCTGTGTAATTCATGTGAAAAGCATTCTGAAGAGATGGAGGGTGAAAAATAGAGTTAACTCCAAGGATAGCTGTGGAATCAGCTGAAGGTCCCAGGATGTCTGTTCATCAGAGCCTAAAATAAGCTCACTGTGGAGTGTTCTAGATGCAAGGATAAGCCTGTTGCGAATCTGGATGGTCCAAGAGTGGGAGCAATGGTGGAGGTGACCAGATTGCAAGGAAAGAGGAAGAAAGTGAAAAGAGAAAGTTGGTACTAGCTTGAGGAATGTTTACTCTTGATAAATCAATAGCTTTTCTTTACCCAGTCATTCCTGCATCCTGAGAGACAGGGCAGGTAATGATTTAGCACTGAACCCTAGCGGCTGACTGCCTGGGTTCACATGTTGGCTCTGCTTGCCGCTGTGTTTCTGACCTTGGGCTAGTTACCTAACATCTCTGTGCTCTTTCCTCTTCTGAGAAATAGGGATAATGCAACCTACCCATCAGGCTGGTGAAGGCAAGAGTAGCTGTTGATGTTTAGCACTAAGAACAGTGCCTGGCCCACCTGGGTGCTCTCAAACCCTTCGCTACTTGTTGCTGCAGGAGCCCAGAAACCAACCAAGGTGTGTTTTTCAGACTGGCTCATTGGGGTGTTCACTGCATATAGGTTCACTGCATATAGGGATACAATTCAATGATTTTTTTTTTTTTTTTTTTTTTTAGCAAATTGGTAGTGTTACACAACTACCACCGCACTCTAGCTTTGCGGCATTTTCATCACCCCAAAAAACTCATTCGTCCTTCTTAGCAGTCAGTCCTTGCTCCTACCCCAGCCCTAGGAAACCACTGATCTGTTTCCTGCCTTTTTAGATTATCCTTTTCTGGAGATTTCTGGCTTCTTTCACTCAGCAGTATGTTTTGGGGGTTCACCTATGTTGAATGTGTCAGAACTGATTTTATTGCTGAGTAGTGTTCCGTGTATGGATATATTAATACGACAGTTTGTTTATCCATTCACCAGTCAATGGGCTTTGGGGTTATTTCTACGTTTTGACTAATGTGGTGCTGTTGTGAACATTCACATGCGATTTGTGTGTGGACCTGTGTTTTTATTTCTGCTGGGTAGACTGCTAGAAGTGTGTGAATCAGCTGGGTTTTGGTTTCGGCTCTTCAAAGGTGAGCTTGTTGCTCAGTGGATTTGCATATGTAGAAATCATCCATGGAGATTTCTGCGTACAGGAGCCTACAATTTCACAGGCACTTTCGCCGTTTCTCTTGTGGAAACAAAAATTCACACTCACTTCTGGGAAACAACCTCTGGGGCCATGAGTGGACACAGTTCACTTTGTTTTAAGAGAAAGCACAGGCTGAGAATGGTCAGTTTCAGCCTGGCCCCTGAGGTGTGCTAATCCAGTCAGTTACTCAATATTTATGGAACACTTTGTGTGCCAGGCCCTGGATTTCTCAGCTGTAACACAGCTAACAAATGCATGCTTTATCCCTCAAATAGCTGGCCGAACGGGGCCC
Source organism: Alouatta palliata (assembly GCA_004027835.1). NCBI lineage: Eukaryota > Metazoa > Chordata > Mammalia > Primates > Atelidae > Alouatta > Alouatta palliata. Next base: position 16,909 of record PVKV010011868.1, read on the forward strand.
AAACACCATTTTCATGATCCTACCTGTCCTACCAACTGTTTTTTTTTTAATCAATTTCTGGTTTTTCTTCCTCTAGATCCTGCCTGCATACATTGATATTTGAACCTGTGTTCTTGGTTCCAGATAATGTGGGTTACCACCAAAATCCACTTGCACTGAATCTCTCATGGGCTTAGTAACTCTGAAAGAGTTGGCCGCAGTGGGTCGGGTGAGGGGTTTCTAGACCCCCTTTCACACACCGCTCAGCCCTCGCTGGCACTGCTGTTGCTGTTCCTCTGCTTTGCTCTGAACAGGTGACCCTTCCGCTGGCCCAGCCAACCAAGAGGAGGCAAACAAGCCACCATCTCCACCTGGCACTTCCCCCAGGGAGCATTCTCCTCCTCATCGCCAGCCCTTTCTGTATTTTTATGGCGTTTTCCCCAGGCTACTAATTAGCCTTCTTTACAAAGGTGGTGCTCTTTCCTCTTCTTCAGGGTTGGTTGTCTTCATTTGTTTAGAACATTGTTCCGTCTCATAAATCGGTTGGTTATTAGACTTTTCGTTGGTTTATGGCTGCTGCATGGAAATTTCAGAATAGTCAAGCACATTTAGAGAAATTTGGTGACTGGTTGGAATAATTGTTAGGGAGGAATGCAGACGTTCTGTGTTCTAAGCGGGCTTGTTAACCAGATTGGAAATTACTGTTTATATCTCATTCCGGCTGCATAGGAGCCCTTTGAGTTAGAATAGTTTCCTTTACTTGTGCTACTACTGTCAAAGCCTCAGGATGCAAACAGCATTCAGTTTAGTTCAGCAACTCCTGCAGTCTGTTCCCAGCAGCAACAACCTACAAAGCACCATGTTAGAGGTAAGCTACTAACTTCCATGCAGCCTACAAAACCCAGATGGGCTTCCCTGTCTCCTGGAAGCCTTCTCTGATTGCTCCCACCACTTTCCCCTTCCCTAGAGTTAATGTTTTCCTTCTTGCAAGTGGCCTGTGCATCCTGTTTGGGCATTTGTTTTGTACTGCTCTGTAATTTTTCAGTATTGGCCTCTCTTACTAGACCGCGCACTGAACCTCTGAGCCCAGGGAGGGGTGTGTACACTGCACGCTGTGTCTCCTTCATGTTTGTATTCCCAACACCCAGTGGGAGATTTTACCAGTCATGTGTAAAGTACTAAATGAACGAATGAGGAAACCTTCAAAGCCAGCTTACATGTGTTTCATGGGGGTTTGTTAAACAGAGGTGCCCTGTCTGGTCTCGGTCCTGTCTCTCTCCTGTGCTGTTGCACCGGCTTCCCGTCTCTGCTTCTGCTTCGCTCCTGCAGTCTGTTCCCAGCACTGCAGGTCCTATAGCTGCTCTTCCCAGAAATTTTCAGTGTCTTTCATCTCACTTCAAGGAAAAGCTAGACCTTTCAATTAGACCCCAAAGCTCTGACTTTGGGGCCCTCCTGGACCCCATCACTTGTGACCCATAATACACACACTGTGCCAAGCTACCCGGAAGCCCCTGCTCCTCCTGGAATGTACTCCCTCCTCAGCTCCTCTGATCTAGGTGTTCCTCTCCTAGAATGTTCCTCCCAGATGCTTGCATGGCTCACTCCTTTACTTCCTCGTGTCTTTTCCCAACTGCCACCGTTTCAGTGATGCCTTATTAGGACGTCATCTCTGCCAGCAGTCTCACTTCATTCTTTTCTAGAATACTTATCACCTTTTAGTGTACTATATATATTGACTTATCTACTGTTTTTCTGTCTCCCTCACTGAATACAAGCCCTGTGAAGGCAGGGGTTTGTGATTCCTCTGGTTCATCATCCCCACCCCCGCACTCCAGGGACTAGATTGCACGTAGTCATGGTGACAGCTAACATGCACATGGTGTTTTAGTGTCAGGCACTTTTCTGAGCACGTTACACATTATGATTAATTAATAACAGAGGAGTTAAGAGTCCACCAGGCAGTCTGAGCTCTGAGCCCTTTTGCTTTGTAGCAAGTATTTGTTCAGTGAATGAAGGAATAGGTGCTTATGGTAAGGAGATAAGGCAAGTTGGTACTCCCTTATTAGCCTGTGCTGCAGTTGAATGAAACAGAGGATGTCCAGCCTTCTCTGAGCACCCAGTGGGGCTGGCACTTATGGGTGAGAAGAGGCTTTGACAGGGGCTTCCATTTCAGTTGTGCCCTACAAGCAGCTGGGCCAAAAGGTGGCTCTTGTGGGTGTGAGTAAATTATCATATGTAATCAGCCAACTTAACTTATATCTCCACACCCTTGCAGCGAAGAAGGTCAACCTTGAAACATGATCTTTAACATCTCAAAGTTCTTTCTTATCAGTCACCTCATATTTCTCTCATAGAAATTAGATAAGGGCTGAAGGACAGATGGCACCATCCTCATTTTATGTGCGAGAGCAGGCAGAGCTGATGAGACATCTATGAAGTCTCACATCTGGGAGCCAGAATCTTAACCAGATCCCCAGCTTTCTTCTGCCACCTTCAGGCCTCCCTCTGTTAAATGTGATCACCTTTAGACTTCCCAGGTGGCACCAAGCTTTGAGAAGGTTCTGCTGCTATTTTTACTATTCCTGATTCTGTTGACCCCGAAATAGAGTGCTGAGAGGATGCCAGACCATGCTCCTGGGGACCACCAGAAAGGATTTCTGCAGCTCCAGTGTTCATGTGCAGGACTGAACTAAGCAGGCCTATTGAAGGGGGTCTTGAGAAGGGAGGCTGCCGTAGTTTACACAGAAATGAAGAAACAGGGCACATCAGCCCTGCAGTGAAGCTTTAAGGGCATTTCCCATTGCCTAGGCCTTGTGGTGCCATCCTGCCCCGCTGGGGCTGAGGTGCAAGATGGCCATTCGTCTAGGGCTGCCCAGATTCCGCAGATGTCTCCCATGCAGTACCTTGGAAGCTCTGTGGGGCACAGGCAGCTCTTCCAAGGAGGGCTAACAGGAGGGAAAGGAGTGTTTATGGAGTACCTGCCATTTGCTAGCATTCTGCTCAGCTCCCTGCCTTACTATTTCTTAGTGTCTCTCTGCAGACAAGTAGGAGAAGAAACTAGACCAGACAACATGCCCAAAGCACCACAGTGGTGGGGCAAGGCTTCCAGTCTGTTCCTTCTGACTTGAAGCACATTCCTTTGCCACGTCCCTTCCCCCTTGTCAAACAAAGCAAGACTCGGCTGTAGCTTTAGGGTTTTGTTTTGTTTTTTGAGACGGAGTCTCGCTCTGTCACACAGGCTGGAGTGCAATGGCGCGAGCTCGGTTCACTGCAAGCCTTCGCCTCCCAGGTTCAAGCAATTCTCCTGCCTTAGCCTTCTGAGTAGCTGGGATTACAGGTATCCACCACCACACCCAGCCAATTTTTTTGTATTTTTAGTAGAGACGGGTTTTCACCATGTTTGCCAGACTGGTCTCGAACTCCTAAGCTCAGGTGATTCCCCCCGCCTCAGGCTCCCAAAGTGGTGGGATTACAGGCGGGAGCCACTGTGCCCAGCCTCTGGCTTCAGTGTTACCCTTGTGCTGCTTCCTGTACCCCATGAGCCTGAGCATGAATAAGGAGCCAAGTTTCTAAAGAGTCCCCAAACTCAGCAGGTACAGAGGTACTGCCGTCAGCTCTGTTTGTAGGTGTCACATAAGCAGAGATGGTCCAGTTTTCTTACAAGCCATGAAAGCCCAAACAAAAGCTTTCAGCCTTCATGGATCTTCATTTCCCCAGCCTAATCCAGGACTGGGTCAAGCCAAATGTAACACAGAGAGAAACATTCCCACTTGGCTTCTTCTGATGTAGACGATATGATCTAGTCCAGATTTCCCGGTTGTCTTATGTGTTCTGTTCAGTCACATGCTGTGGTGTATGTGGATTTAAAAATCTCTTCATTATAAAATATAAAGGCTGTAGAAGTTATCCAACTGCTCCTAAAGAATTACAGGTTGAGCGGGCTGGGCATGGTGACTCACACCTGTAATCCCAGCACTTTGGGAAGCCTAGGTGAGCGAATCACCTGAGGTTAGGAGTTCGAGATCAGCCAGCCAACATGGCGAAATTTCATCTTTACTAAAAATACAAACATTAGCTGGATGTGATGGCCTGTACCTGTAATCCCAGGTACTCAGGAGACTGACGCAGAAGAATTGCTTGAACCTGGGAGTCGGAGGTTGCAGTGAACTGAGATTGCACCACTGCACTCCAACCTGGGTGACAGAGCAAGATTCTGTCTTAAAAAAAAAAAAAAAATTATAGATTGAGCATCCCTAATGTGAAAATCCAAAATCTGAAACTATTTGAGCACCAACATATACTACCGTCGAAAATTTCACACAGAAGTACTTTAACTTTGTTTAAAGCATAAAAATGTTTAAAATATTGTATAAAATTACCTTTGGCCTCCATGTATAAGGTATACATGAAACATAAATGGATTTTATGTTTAGATTTGAGTCTCATCTCTAAGATCCTTATTATATATATGTAAATACTACAAAATCTGAAAAAAAAATCAAACACTTCTCTTCCTAAGCATTTCAGTTAAGGGATATTCAACCTATATAAACGAAGTTGTTTGCCTTAGCCAGTCAAAAGACACTTTACCTTTTCCAAATGCCCATGCCCCCATTAAGCCCTGATCATCAGTAACTCCATTGACCACTGTGTGCTTTCATTCTTCCTGTCTGATGACAACCATCCTGATGGGATGGGCAGAGTGTCAAAGGCCAACCAGCAGGTTTCCTGTCACCTAAGAAAGCAACGGCCACCAGTGATCACTGTGTCCCCATTCAGGGTCCTACACGTCTGTGCAACCGTGCCGTCAGCCTTAGTAGCAGCATTCAGATTCAAATTACCTTGCCACCCGTGGCTTAACAGGGACCTGGATTATGCCCAGAATCACCATGAATATAAGGAGTCATTTGAGGGTCTTCCTGTCCAGTTGTCTGTCTTTGGTGTTGCCCAGGGCTGGGTGGGTCCTGGGACACTCTGTTTACCCACTCACCCACTGTGCATCATTTTCAGAAGATTCAGCTGCATCCTAATATCCGTCAATAATTCAGTGTATTTCTTTCATCTCTGAATTATGACACCTTCCGGGAATTCTGTTTTCAGCTGATAAGAATCCAAGTTCCAGGTTTCCTGCCAACTCTTTGGCGAAGCATTTTGCTTGTTAACCACCAAAACTCACTCAGGCTGGAGTAGTCGAGTCCACTCGTGACAGGAACACATGAGTGGAGGGCAGCGGTAGGTTTGCCTGCCTTGTTGCAATTACGATCCTAGATTTAAGGAGAGTCTTAGAGAAGCTAGCACCAAGTAACCTGGTAGCAACCTGCAGATGCCTTTCTCAGCAGGTGATGCCTTTCTCAGCATTTCTTCCTTCAAGGAGGTAGAAAGAAGCAGTAACCCTAAGAAATCATCAGTATCATCTTCCTTTTTCTGATGAGGACACTGAGGCTTCAGACTGTTAGCTATTTTGCCCAAAGGTTCACACAGCTAGTAAAAGCAAGAAGGCAGGATGTGCTCTCAGGGCCAGCTGCCCACAGTGCCTGGGGTGGGTTTGGCTTTTCTCTTTCTTGTTGTCTTTTGGCTATTAAAAGTGATACAAGGCCAGGCACGGTGACTCGTGCCTGTCATGTCAGCACTTTGGGGAGGCCAAGGTGGGTGGATCACCTGAGGTCAGGAGTTTAAGACCAGCCTGGCCAACATTGTGAAACCCTGTCTCTACTAAAAATAATAAAATTAGCTGGGTGTGGTGGTGGACGCCTGTAGTTCCAGCTACTCTGATGGCTGAGGCAGAAGAATCGCTTGAACCCAGGAGGTGGAGGTTGCAGTGAGCCGAGATCGTGCCACTTTACTCTGGTCTGCTGGGTAACAGAACAAGATTCCGTCTCAAAAAAAAAAAAAAGGTTTAAAAAAGAGAGAAATGGCAACAGTATGCCTCCTGGATGTAGCTCTGACTGACCTCTGTTCTGGTGCCGCACCCACCTCTATGCCAAGGGACCCTCCTGGCAGCGTGAGGCCCTCATATCCCTGTGGTGGCATTCCACGTGACAGACAAGGGAGGGGCAGAAACATTTCCTCAGCCTGCGCTAGTGCTAGGAGCCCTGGGCCCTGGAATTACTGATCAACTCCTCCTCCACACAGATCTGGAAAGGAAGCGTGAGGAAAAGTAGGATACTCCAGAAGGACACGCATTGCAAAGTATATTTCCTTACCACCCCTGATGCTGGTACTCCGTGTTGCTTCTCAGGGGCCGCCCTCCAACCCTCTCCTCATCCCCGAGTCCTCCTTGCATTCACTGGTTTCTTCCACTCCCTCCAGATCCCAGGGAAGACTGGCTGTGCCCCACTCGGAGCACCTAACACACATTCTTGGTAGTGGTGCCATGTTCCTCCTCCTCATCCTATCATGTGTTATACAGAAGATTCTCAAATAATGTCATTTTGCTGTAATGTTAAGAATGAAGAAAGTTGATTCCTGGCTGGACCCCCCTGTCTGTGTGGAGTCAACCCATTCTCTGTCGTCTTCATGCATTTTCTCCAGGGACTCTGGTTTTCTCCCACATCCCAAAGCTGGGCACCTGAGGTGAACTGACATGTTTACATGGTCCCAGCATGAATGACTGGGGATGTGGGTTAAGTGCACCCTGTGATGGAACCGTGTCCTGTGCAGGGGTTCTTTCTGCCTGGTACCCTGAGCTGCTGGAATGGGCTCCAGCCACCCTTAACCGTAAGCTGGAATAAGAGGGTTCGAAAACAAATGTATCAATACAAATTATGGTGCAGTAAAACTTCATAAAGTCTACAATAATCGTACACATGCACCAAGTCAGAGAGAAGGGAACAGACCAGCTGGTGGAGGCAGGCCCGATTGTGGTACCATGTTAGTGATTGATTGATAGTGAATTACAAGGTGGGAGAAGGCATTCCTTGTGATTTTCACTTCACAAATGTGTATTCCTTGATTGAACCCAACACCACTACAACTGTCATCACTCACTGATTCACCAAAAATTGAGTAATTTATCTTACTTGTATTTATTAATCTTTCTTAAATGTAGTATAGCTCACATTTGTTTCAGTATTTAATATTAGAAGTGTTTTGTGTCTTTATTTAGAAGTTTGGTGATGTTTTTGACAAGAAATGTGCTATAGAAACTTAACTCTTGTTAATATCAATTAGCCTGTTGTAAAACTGGTTTCTTTATATTGTCATTTCACTAACATTGCAGTTTCGGAGACTATTGATGACATTAAGTGAGAACTTACTGTACATGTTTTCAACCAGCCAGCACTAAGTCCCTACCAAGGACATAGCACCATATGAGGTGGCATCAGAAGTGTCTGCAGTCTCCTTGGCGTGATCTTCACCTCACAGCATCAGAACCTTGCCATTGAGATAAAAGTAGCGCTCATGAAACAGTGTCGTATTAGGTAACTGCCAAGTTAGGATAGACACAGTGCCTTTGGAATCGGAGAGAAGGGAACAGACCAGCTGGTGGAGGCAGGCCTGAAGATGGGCCTTGAAGCGCAGAGGCTCTAAATAGCCTGGCTGCATAAGTGTCGATGACGAAGATTGAGAATAGCCACCTTCGTGGGCAAGGGTGGTGTGGTGCTCATCTCAGGTATGACCTCTCATCCTGGAGCCCTTTGTGGAAGGCACTGCTTTTGGTTCCCATCTTGGGGTTGAGTAAGCTGGGGGTTATGGAGGTCAACACCTGGCCTGAAGTCATATTCCAGCTGAGCTCCAGTCCAGCCCGTCTGCGTGGCTCCCAACTCTTCCCCATCCCATCCCTGTTCTCTCCCAGCGTGCCGCCTCCCATTGCCGGGGTTGGTTGGCAGGGCTGGGGATCCCCAGCTGTATCCTTGGACCTGTGGCTGATGGCTTCATTGTCATTCTAGGACTTCTGCCATGGGCAAGTGATGTGGCCGCCCCTCAGCGCCCTGCAGGTCAAGCTTGCTGAGCCCGGACAGTCCTGCAAGCAGGTGTGCCAGGAGAGTCAGCTCATCTGTGAGCCTTCTTTCTTCCAGCACCTCAACAAGGACAAGGACATGCTGAAGTAAGTGCCCAGGGGTGGGCGTGGGGACTCAGCCCCTAGATTCCAGCTGGCCTTGTGGGGTAGTCAGGTGTGAGGTACAGGTTTCCACTTCCAAGGTACTGGGCTGTGGGATAAGGTGTAGGTTGCAGCATGATGCCCTCAGAGAGTTAGCCCAGTGTTGTTATGTTCCTGTTGGGTGAGATGAAGTCACCTGGCGTGATGATGTATTTAGAATTTGAATGGAGCTGTTGTATTTGCATAAATAATGCTGTGTCTGAGTTTGGAGATTGTGGGAGGTGTTCTGTTTGCTAATGTTGACCCCCAAGAACAGTGGGAGTGGAGGTAGGCACAGAGACAGAGGCATAGATGGACCAGTTCCTCAGACCCCTGCTGGCAGCCAGGCCCCCAGCAGCGTCTGAGCAGTGCAAGGGTCTGGTAGTGAGTGACATTGTTCAACCCTGGAGTCAGAAAGGAATAAGAAACATGGAGAAGGAGCTGGCACAAAACCGCCCACAACAAATTCCAAGAGCAGCCTTCTCTTGCAGCCCTCTTCCCTTTTGCACTCTTTTTTCTTTTTTTTTTTGAGACGGAGTCTCGCTCTTGCCAGGCTGGAGTCCAGTGGCACTATCTTGGCTCACTGCAACCTCTGCCTCCCAAGTTCAAGTGATTCTCCTGCCTCAGCCTCCTGAGTAGCTGAGACTACAGGTGCACACCACCACGCCTAGCTAATTTTTGTATATTTTTTTAGTAGAGACGGGGTTTCACCGTGTTGGCCAGGATGGTCTTAATCTCTTGACCTCATGATCCACCCACCTTGGCCTCCCAAAGTGCTGGGATTACAGGCGTGAGCACCGTGCCTGGCCCCCTTTTGCACTTTCTTCTGGGTCACTGACACATGGTGCATCTCAGGCCGCAGCAGACCTGAGTCTGAGCAGACCTGAGTCTGAGACCTGGGTAGTGAGGTGAGTATAGCACTGGGAATGCTGGCCCAGGGCCGCACACAGGAGGCGCCTTCCTTGAATTTCTTACCTTCCGACTGCATTACTTAGGTGATGCCTTTCCTTTCCCTTTGCATTGGCATTTTGAGTTGGGCATTTGCAGTTCCCAAATTTCCATGTGAGGTTTCTTCTGGCCTCTCACCCATGTCCCGTGTCAGGCCTGAATGTGTTCTCTCAATTTTTATCACACCCCACCATGGTCCACATATTGCGTAATTATCTCGCTCCCCACCCACCCACCACCTTCGTAGCTCTGACTGGGTGTTTTCTCCAAGAGATAGCCTACAAATGTTAAGACCCTGCTGTCCCAACTCCAGATATTCAGTCTAGCGGGTGTGCTATCCCAGGCTTGAAGAGGATGTTTAGGAAGTGGAGTGGACCTGGGGCTCAGGGCTCACCTGTCCCCCGTTCTGGCTTCACACCCTGTTAGTGCCACTGGCCACTGTGGTTATCTGTGCACAATGGTCTGAGCTGGCCTGCTTCCTGTGAATCTTCTTATCCTTAAGTGTGGGTAGGGAGAGTGTGTGGCCTCTGGTGTCCTGCCTGTAGGGAAGCTCTCCTGAGTAGGGGTGTGAGCTATGCTTTTTGTTTGTTTGTTTTTAAGACAATGTCTCTTTCACCCAGGCGAGAGTGCAGTGGCTCACTGCAACCTCCACTTCCCAGGTTCAAGCAATTGTCACACCTCAGCCTGCCACATATCTGGAACTATAAGTGCATGCCACTATGCCCAGCTAATTTTTGTATTTTTAGTAGAGACACGTTGGCCTGGCTGGTCTCAGACTCCTGGCCTCATGTGATCTGCCCCCTTGGCCTCCCAAAGGGTTGAGATTACAGGCGTGAGCCACCATGCCTGGCCCTGGTGATGCTATTTTTTTCTGTTTTTTATGAGAAGACCTAGGCACAGAAGCTGCCCTGATATCACCATGAAAACAAAAGCATAGGCCAAAAGTGGTGTCTCACGGAAGCACCCTGCTCTGCCTCCAGATGTCTAGAAAGCCTGTGATGGTACCAGAAGCTTCCAGTTCCACAGTGAAAATCCTGAATTCTAGGGTTCTGTCAGGGGCTTTCCTCAATCCTTTTGCAAATAGCTCTTGGAGCAAGGTGGCTTCTTGAGAACCCTGGGACTCTTTTCATCAGAAATCAGAATTCACTAGTTACAGACCTAGGGACTGTATATTCAGACTGTCTGCATAAGCCTACTTCTGGAAGAAGAGACATGAGAAGTGGCATCCTGGGAATGGGACCAGATGGGACTCGTGAACAGCATGGCTCCCTTCCTGGCCAGGCAGGAGTCAGAGCTCTTGGCCCAGGGACTGTCCTCAGGGTCTGGCTCAGAGCTAGCACAGGGCCCTACAGAGGCAGGCCACCTCCAGACCAGGGGTCCAGGTCAGAGAAGGCAGGAAGGAGAAAGGGCAAATGGCAGATGGCCAATTCCCTCTGTTCCGCCAGTTTTCTCATCTGTAAAATGGGGCTATCCTAGGTGATGGGTAAGATAATGAACAGCCTTTTCTTCCAAAGAGCTTTGGGCAGTGGAGTAGGCCCGAGGCCACTGCACCACATTGGGATAAGCCAGCACCAGCCCTGGCCTTTCCCCACCTCCTTATCCATGCGGAGTCCACGAGAGCAGAGGGACTTGGCATGGGGCTGTCCTGAGGCCAGGCCCTATGCCATGGGATTGCTTGACTGCGCCCCCACCCCTACCCTGCTGTAGAGATGCGGGCTTGCTTAGCAGGAGGCTGGAATGAATGCTAATTTTGCAATAAAGCCATCTGAAATTAATTCTCTGAACATAAGAACCCTGCTGAATAACTTGTTCATGCATTTGTAAATACTGATAATGTTGTAAAACCCCAGCTATCTGGCAGTCTATTGAGTGTCTCCTCAGTATGGAGGTGATCCTGGTGGCCCATCCATATTCATAGCCAGTTAGCAACTAGCAGTTCCTGCAAGCCATTGCTGCCTTTCGTCTCCAACTTGGAGCCTGGTTTGAGCTAAGTAAGTTCTTTCCAGTCTTTGGGTCTCCATGGTGTTTAAGAACCACCTGTCCTCACTCTGTAGTATGACTTTAGTATATCACATCAGGGGACCCTTTGGAGCATCCTGTGTTGTCTTGCATGAGGGCGATTCAGGAAAGCAGCCTTGAGTTCTTGTGCATGCAGGGCCCAAGGGTGCAGATAAGCACTGGAGAGGTCACCACAGAGCACACATGATTCCAGTGTGACCCATCCTCTGGACAAGTCTCCTCCCGGACTGGGCTGGGGACTGGAAGATGAAGGGCTCCAGGAAGTTCCAGGGTCCATTCCAGTGGGCCCAGTGGAGAGGACCTCTGTTCCATGCATAGGTTGTAATCTTGCCCAGCTTGTAATTCTGCTACCTCTTAAAATTGTTTCTTCTAAAATTTTAAATTATTGGCAACTCAGGTTGCTCTGTGAGAAGAATTCTAAGCAGTGCAGTCTAGACTCTGAGTGCTTTGGTACCTGAGAGAGAGAAGGTAGGCGTGAGGGGGTTCGGGTGGGACCTGGCAAGGCAGAGTTGGAATGAACAGAGCCTCTCGAGAGGGGGCTGAGGGAGGGAAGTCACTCTAGGGCAGGAGCAGTGGATGATACAGCCGCATTCATTCCCTTCCTGTCGAGCGTGTCCTATCCTGTGCATTATGGGTCTGTGTGTCAGGAAGGGACTGGTGACTTCTCAGCCTAGTGCCTGTGACTGCAGGTGAGGAAGTGTGGCCAGCCCCATAGGAGGGGACTTTGCCTCTTTTTATTCTTCAAGAGCTATAGATTGTAAACTTAGATCTGCTGGGCCCAGAAACCCCATCCTGTAAGAAACTAGGAAGAAAGGAAAGGAAGACAGCATACTGCAGTGAGGTCTCTGAGCAAGGAGGATGTGAGTGTTTGTGAGACAGACATTGCAGGGACAGAGAGGCAGACACAGCACCGTGCACGCACTGGAAAGGCAGGCGACCATCTAGGGATTGAGGATCCTGAGCTGCAGAGGCTGTCTGGTCTCGCTGTGCTCTGACGACTGGGGAAAGATGCTTTACCTCACTGATGACCTTTGCTTGCTAGTTAAGCAAGGAAAATGGAGTCACCCTCCTGACTGCTCAGGGCTGCGGGATGGGCACATGCATGCCAATAAAAGGGAGAGCTCCCTGGGGTCCTAGAAGACACTGGGGCCAGGGGGTGGGTTAGAGCCCTGCATTCCACAGCACTGCACCCATCAGTTGCACCCTCGAGGAGCTGCCTGGTGTCAGGTCTCACCTGTGGCTCCGTGAAGCGTCTGCTGCTTGAGCACTGCCATGATCTCTGTGTATCACCCCAGGCAGGCTTCTGCTGCAGCAGCCTTGGCTAAATCCTGCTCACAGACACGCGCTCATGTGTGCTTCTACTCTGGGAGACGGTGGCCTGGAGCCTGAGTCCAGGTGACTCGGGGAGCGGGCAGGAGGGTTTTTCCTGACTCCTGACAATTACACTCCTCGCCATGGGGTCTGAGAGTCGCTGTAGAGATTTCTACACTCTGGTTAGCAGTGTGCCAGGCAGATGGTTTAGGTTAAGGTACGGCAGCTGCTGAAATTCACCTAAAAAGTAAGTCGTAAGTATAAACCTGTATCCTCAGGCCATGTTCCGTATGTAAACTTGTCATTCAGAATTGAGTTCCAGATATTTCCTCCTTTTTGTTGTCCATCTGAGGTATTCTGTGAAGGACCTAGTAGCTGCAAGTCTCTGACTCATTTTTCCTTTTAGGAAATCCTTAAACATCGACTTCCTGCCCTCTCCCTTTATGATTCATGGCCTTAACCCCTGGGCATCGCCATCTCCCAGCTGGCACCAAGAGCAGAGGTGGTGGGGTAGTTAAGGAAGTTGCAGTGCTCTCCTGGCGACTGTGGGAGCAAGAGAAGAGAGGCCCGCTCTCCTGAGAAGGCCTGGACTCCCGGTGCCGTTAGCATGTGCAGGAGACACCGCAGGCTCTGGGGGAGGGAGGCCCGAGCGCCAGTGACATGCTGAGTTCCGGAAGCAGTTGGGGCTTCAGCTGCAACTGAGCAGGAGCCAGGCTGACAGCCTGGGAGATCTCCCCAGAAGCCCCAGCAGATGTGCTGGGAATCGCAGGATTAATGTTGGCAAGGGGAGGAGGGCCCCAGGCAGTTGGTTAGCTAGAGGAAGACGGGGCAGGAGTACGACAGAAAATGATGCTTTACACACGTATACACGTATGCATACGCGTGCACACACAAATGCACACATGTACATAAACATGCTCTACGCACATGCTCGTGTGCACGCACATATACACACGTGAACATACACAACATACAAGCCCATCTGGAAGCTTCCCAGAGGCAGTGAGAAACCTCAAGCTCCTCATCCTGATCCCTTCTTCCCTGTCATCAGAAAGTGAGATTCCATGAACAAAGTGAAACAGAAATGGTTGGTGTGTGTAAATTAATACCACTGGACAGGCAAGGGAGGTGGCATAGCCCATCCGGTGTCTGCCAAGGCAGGGTCATGATGACCATGACCATGATCCTAACAGTAATGATAGTTGCCATTTATCAACCTACTGAGAGCTTGACTCTGTCACATGCTGTAGAAGCACTAACTTCATTCCCACAGGTAAGGATTATTTATCCATTCTGCGGAAGGGAATCTGAGCCACAGAGTGGCTCACTCATCTGTCCAGGGCCACACAGCTCCTAAAAGATGAAGCCAAGACTCAAACCCAGGTCTGCCCAGCCCCATGACACCTCCTTCTCTGATATTGGGTGCAGCATGGGTTCCCACCTGGCATTCATGCAGGATACCAGGTGAGGCTGCCTCCTCCTTCAGGAACCAAGGTGGATGGGAGCAGTCATCCCAAGTGAGAGGGAAAGATATGTGGCTCTTCTCTGAGATAAGAGGCCAAAACTGTTGGGAATGGAAACATCGGAATAGCCTTGGCCCCCCAAGCAGCGGTCTCAGCCAAGGGAAGCAAAGCCACCAGGCTCCACAGCATGACACCACTCAGCTGTTGGGAGAAGATGGCAGAGAAGCAAGAGCGCAAGGCTCGGGACAGAGGGCCTGGATTCAGGCCTTCTCTGCACATCCTGAAGCCTCAGTTCACCTGCTTCTAACGGAGGTTACCATTGCTGTGGTTAAAGGGTGGCTGCAAAGACCCCGGGAGCCGATGCCCCTGGGACAGCACCTTCTGTCTGATTGCTTTCCAGCAAGAGGCTAAGGCTATATAACAGGAATTTTTTTAAGCCTTTAATTAAAAAGTTTAACATACTTAAAAAAAATTTAAATAATGCTTAGCTTTGCCCCGTTCTCACTTCTTGGAAGCAACCATTGCTAAGGCATTAGTATGCAGCCGTCTCGACTGGCAGCCCTCAACATCCGGTGTGCACACAGCGGGCTGATTGCTCTGTGCTTCCCATTCTGGGACTCGCCTTGCCTCAGGATGACTCTCCTGTTCCTCTCTTTTCCTCCATTCTTTTTCAGTGGCTGCAGAGAAGTCTAAAAGCACAGAAGGGCCATGATTTATTTGGCCATTCCCAGCTTGGTAACTGTTTGGGTTGTTTCCATTTCTTCTCCATTGCAGACAAAGCTTCACTGAGCAGCCTCAAACACACACCCCTGCACGCAGAGCCTGGTACACACATGCCTTCCTGAGTCTAGATGCCTGAAGGTGGAGGATTGCAGAGGCAGAGGGTGGGCACCATTTCATTTCTAAAGTAGGACAAGACAACTTAACATCCCCCATGCCTCGAGACAGGGGCTAACAGGGCCAGTGACGAGGACAGGCTCTGTCCCTTGCATCACCAACCCTTGTTCCTTTCTCTTCCTTTTCAGGTATGAGGTGACCTGCCAAAGCTCAGAGCTGGCCAAGGACATCCTGGTGCCCTCCTTTGACCCCAAGAATAAGCACTGTGTGTTTCAAGGTGACCTCCTGCTCTTCAGCTGCGCAGGTGCCCACCCCAGGCACCGGAGAGTCTGCCCCTGCCGGGACTTCATCAAAGGCCAGGTGGCTCTCTGCAAAGACTGCCTATAGCGGCCACCTGCTCAGCCCCGCACCGTGCTGCCGGGGAAGACAGTGCCCCAGCCCCGTCAGACAGGGCCAGGGGCAGAAGTCATCCAGGGACTCTGGCAAGAGCCTGAACTTTTTGGTAGAAGGTTCTGATTTGGTATCGCTCTTGCTGCACTCCCAGCAGCCCAGTGGAGTCTTCACCAGAACAAAACGAGAGTGTATGTCAGGCCGGGCGCCTGGCTTGCCCCTGGCACAACGTCATTCCTGTTTCTCAAGGAGCACCTGTGGGAAGACTGTGTCACTGCAGCTGCTCCAGGGTAAAAGAAAGTCTCGAAAGTCCTTTAAAACAGAACAGGAGGAATTGAGCTGATGGGAGAGAACTTTGAATGGGAACATTCCCAAACCCATTAACTTATTTATTTGGGTGGGAGGGAGGGGACCAAGGGAGGGAGAGGAGGATTGGTCACAGGCTTCTTTTACTTCCAATGTTAATCATCCATCTTCACTATACTGTTATTCTGTCTGCTTCAAGCAGAGTGCAGGAGGGAGGCAGAGTGTGCCCTGGGGCTGGTGGTGTGCTCAGGAGCAGCCATGGAGATCTGGCTGCTCAAAACGATTGGCAGCAGAGCAAAAGAAACTTTCGCTTTGGAAGCACAGCCAGAGTCCCCAGGGCATTGTCATAGATGGCAGCTAGAGCATGGGCTGCCTCGTTTGAGGGGATGTGCCTGTGTTGTCCAGAGAGCCCAGCCGGGGACAGAAGATGAGACGAGGCCCTTTTCCTCCATGTCCCGATGCTCAGACACATTCCTTGGCCATAATTTCTTTTAGAATCCCTTTAGAAAAGAAATACGGGACTGAGGGATTTTGGAGTTTCTGGTAAACTCACCCTCCCTCTGGCCCTACTCTGAGGAGGAAAGTAGAGATGAGGGACTCGCACGCTGCTCGTGGACTTGGAGAGGGTTGCCTTTGAGCCGAGATTTGCACAGGAGTGAGGTCGGTCCTTAAAAACTTGTGGCATGACCGGAGCTGGGCTCCTGACAGGTGAGTTTGTGTTGTGTCCCCTCTGATGGCACCAAAGTCCAGGGAAGGGGGCTGTTGATGTCTCCTGGGGGATCGGAGGCAGCTCGAGATGGATGCAATGCACTATCCTGGCTGCTTACCTGAGGGTGTGGCTCTCAAAGGTGGGAATCTGGTGCTGGCTTTTCCTTCAGGCAGGATTACTCTGACTTGTTGAGTAACCAGTCAGCAGGTAGGCCCGGTCAGACACACTGGACCTCACCTTCCAAACCGTGGACCCCCCCATGCTCTGCCTTTGTGTAAGTTCCCACCCCCTCTGAATCATTGCTACCATGCTCTGTACAAACTTGTAAGTTTCTGGAAAGCCTCTGACATCACCGTGCTGATGCGAGTGAGCCCCCTTCTGCCTGACGTGAGCACTTGGCATTATCCATCTGGCCCCTGCTGGGCACCTCGGTCGCGTGGTGATGTGCTCCGTCCCGGGGCTTCCAAGCACCCTGTCTCCAACAGAGAGCTGCCTGGTGGAGCCTCTGCTGGGCAGAGCTGATGGGCAAAGCTTAATGGCTGGTGAGATTTCAGAATGTGAGGGAAAGGAAGAATTCTGCTTCATGGGGACCAGAGTTAGTGTGGGGCCTTTAAGTCTTGTGAAGTTACATTCTTCTGCCTTCTCAGTTGCTACACAAATGCGCAGCCAGCCTTTTTTCTTAGGCCCACTGAGACCCCTGCTCAGTGGGTCTGAATTGTACCTCGTTTAAGAGAATGGAGGAGGGAGGGGGCACCTGGGGTCTCCTCCACTCCTTAGGTGGCCCCTGCACACCTGCCAGGGAGAGTACCATGGGTGGTGGAGGGCCTCTGCTTGGGCCTAGCAAGAAGGGCGGAAGTCCAAAGGAAACCTTGTTGGTGACTATGTTTATGTGTATGAGCGTGTGCATTTCTTTAAGCTTTGCAAGGGCAGTTTCCTGAAGTAGGAGGGCAGATGACTGCTATCCTTGCTGTGAGGAAGAGCTTTTCCTTGTGAACTGGCCTCTTGGCTGTAGGGTGTGGGCATTTGCTAGAGTTCCCCAACCTGCAATCCCCCGGCCAGCGCCGCCCTCTCCTGGGGTCTTCCAGGAGCAGTGAACACGGAGGATGTCAATGTGAGCATCTGACCAGCAGGGGGAGCCTGCAGGCTGAGCGAAGTTTAACCCACTTCGCCTCTGCTGCTTGAGCAAGAAAGCTGAAAAGTAACATTAGCTCTGCCTTGTGTTCCAGAAGCTACAGGGATCACTTGCTGGCTGTCCCTAAGTTCAAGGCCTCCCTACCTTCCCCTTCTTTTCCAAGTCACGACCCTACCCTCCAGGGTCAGGCAGCCCGGAAGAGTACTTTTCCCCATTTAAAAATCCCTCTTTCGTCACCCCAAGTCCAGTATTGGCTGGAAGTGAGCCGGAGGTCCACTGGCAGGGCAGCTGCTCTTCGAGCAAACAGGCCCACACTCCAGTTGTTTAGGGCATTATCTGAAGAGTCAGTGACCCCTGAGTGTGTACTGGCTCCCAGGCCTCCTCAGACTTGGCCCAGGTGTGGTCAGTGATCCTGGAGAGGACATGGGGCGGGGCTTCCATCAGCCCTGCATGGAAGAGGAGAGGAAGGTGCCCCTGACCGTTGTGTGGGAGCCTGTGGAGGGTTTGCCATTGCTGATCTTGATAGAATCCTAAACCGATTTGTAGTTGATAACAGTTCCATGGGGAGAGAAATCCTAAGTCATGATTATTTTTCTGCACTATAATCATATCTTGCCTCGTGTTTTGGATTCTTTTCCCCATTGTGATCCTAAGCTCTTAAAAAACTTGAGGGAAAACATTTATCTAATTTACTAAAAGAGAAAGCTTTCCATCGAAAAGTAAATACTTTCAGGAGTAAAAAGGCTTCTTTGAATGCCAGTAAACACCTCATTTATTTCGTGTATGCAGTTAGATTTGCACATGTGTAAATGGAGATGCTTTTTTCATTTTTGCTTGGACTGGATTTTTGTCACGGCTCATTTTAGTTTGTTTTTTTGTGTGTTCACTGTGTGTTTGGAGATACTAGTCTGTTTCTTTGGTGACATTTGTTTACTTGATGTGCCTTTTCACTTTTCTTTGGGGTTTTTGGAATCTGGATGCTGTTGAAGGGCAATAGCAGACTCCTCCAGCTAAGAGACAGGACATGTCCTTGGGTCACTGTAGCTGTTCAGGCTGGACAGCAGAAGCTCCCTGCAACCCCCTTGCCAGGCCATAGCACATATGCATCCACCCCCAGAGGAGGGTGTGAAGCCTTGAGAACCTCAAGAAAAGGCTGGATTCTGCTATACCTTCTGGTCTACCTTGGGACTGCTGGTTGCCAGTGTGCCGAGTGACCTGTGTTTCCTGCCACCACGCACTTGCTGAGGTGTGGCTGAGGCAGAAGCATGCGAGCAGGGGCATCCAGGGAGTTCAAGGCCCTGCTTGGAGAAGAAATACTTGAACTAGTTAGCATCATGAAAGGGAAAGGACGTGCACCCCTTTTGTGTTTCCTTAGTGAATGCAAGATTTAATGAAGGTGAATAATGAGCTTCCCCTTTGGAAGCGGAGCCCAGTACAACTCACTGGCAGGGCTGACATCAGTATGACATGTTGGACTGAAACTATATGTCTATAGGTAGGTGTGTGCTTTCTAGAGCAGACCAAGGTGGCCACCCCATTTCTCCAAGGTGGTTTACCTAGTGTGTGTATATAATTAGACATTGCCACCCTCACCTCTGGCCAAAAATTGATTTAAAAAAAAAAATTACTTTGTTAACGACAGGCTGTGCTGTATGTGTTACTACCCAAGCCTGGATTATTTTATTTATTTAAAAGTATTTTAACTTCCCTATTGGCTTTATTCTAATCCCATCCGTCCCTGTGGGGCTGCAGAGCATCTTCATGTGAGTAGATGGATGGACAGAAATAGATTCATGCTCATTTAGGAAGCTGGGAGTTTGGTGAAGCTGAGGGTGAGTTCCTGCGATTCTTGTTGGCTTCAACAAAAAGTGGGAGACCAAGTTTTTATAGCAAAAGACCAAATTAGCTGTAGAGTTTCGAATGCAGAAAAAAATTACCCTAGCTTCCTTAGCATTTAGGGTTTTGTGAGGATTCAGTGTTTAGCACAGTGCTTGGCACATAGTAAGCCCTAGTAAATGTTCAGTATTGTCATTAGTGTTCCCTAAAACTTGAGAAATAAAGAGCTGAGCTCATTCCCTTCCTGCTGATTCAGAAATAATACCTACATGAAAACATGATTCCAAGTTGATTGAATGTTGTAGGAATTACTGGTTTAGAGTATTCCTAGTTCTGGGCCTACCCTGCTGGTTGGCATTTTGCTGTATTTTTGAATGTACTGGTTTGAAAATATGCCAGACTTCAGCCCCTAAGGAAACAAGGCTGCAAGATGTATCAACTCCAGCTGGAAAGGGTAAAGGTGACCTTTGGCCAGCCACGTACTGGACCCTACCCCGCTGATGTCTTTCAGAGCATTCCGAGGGTTTTCTTCAAGGAACATTTTTGAGCTAGAAATTGAAACGTGTTCTCTGACAGACTGCACACCTTGAGTCAAAGTTAACAGCATTCCCTTGCAGTAATGGAGGCTTGTCTGCGTTAAGGGGGAATGACCGACCAGTTGAACTTACACATTCCCCAAGCAGGTCCCTTTGCTGTCCCCTAGGGGCTGAGGTGGCCCCTCCTGTCCTCAGGGATCGGACTCCCAGGCTTGTTAGCTCTGCATGTTTCCAGCAAATTAAAGGTTATTCCCTGGCCTGGTCCCAGAGAAAACCCAACCCCTCCCTGCCAGATGGGGGCAATGGGGCAGGGATTTTGGCCTCTCAGAACAGCTTGTAGAGGCTGCTCACGGTTGAATGATGTTTTCCCAAATAACCTAAATATCAGTTTGCTTTTCGTTTTGGGAGGAGATGAGCCTTTTACTTCCCCGGTGGATTGAAAGTTTTATCTCCTTATTTCCTGCCCTGTCTTGGCACAACTCTGGATGGATTGCAGGTGTGGAATTTGCTGGAGTTTGGTGTCTTTTTCAAATTCCTTTGGATTCTCTTCAGCCAAACCAGCAGTCTGATAGTCCTATGGATGCAGTGATTGATTGGAATTTCCCGTCTGCAAAGCCTCTCTCTAGCCCAGGTTTTGTGGAGCCTTAAGACACTCCCTCACTGCCACCCTGACCCCACAGCTGGGGAACCCTGTGCTTATGTGGTGGGCAGGGCCACTGTTGACGGAGGATGGTGGGGACGGGGTGGGTACTTAGAGGATCTGTGGTGCTGGAGGCCTAAACGCCTCTCGGGACAGCACGCCAGGAACCTCAGAGCAGTCTCACGTCCGCCAAAGCTGAGAGGGAGCGAACTTGGGAAGCATTTTGCTCACTGTCCTACCCAAGTATTAATAGCATAATAGTTGATGCCAAAGGAGATGGTAACGTCCCTTCTGTAGTTGCTGTCACAACCTTGACGTCTTTAAGCTAATGGCCGTTTGCATCTGTGTCTTCAAACAGATCCTGTTTCAGCCATTTTCTGTGGTTCACTTCTGGGGTGAAGTAATGCAGGATTCTGCAAACAAGGTGTCGCTGTCCAAACGTACTGTACTGGCATAGAGAGCACTGCTTTGTTTTCCACTGTTGTAGAGAAAACTAGGGAGAACTTTATTTTTCAATAAACTTTTCTTGTGTGACAGGTGGAAGTGATTTTTGGGGGCTGCGTGCATGCCAGGTCACCTCCAGAACAAAGCTGAGCTGCGGTCTCGGTGTGTCCCCAACACACCTTCCCCCAGCTGCGTTTCACGGTTTGCAGCGCACTGCTGAAACTGCTGCTAGCAAGACGCAAGACAGGAAGGTGTGTTGACGGAGTGGAGAGGGAAGGTTTTACTACCGTATTTTCCTGCCCGTATATCACATCCACCACTACTCATTTGAGAGCCTCTCCTTGCGCTGCCTTCCCCTAGAAGGGAATTGAATTAGAAAGTGAACTGCTAGACTTTGAGATAATTGTATACTGCACCAGTGATTTACTAATAAAAATCTTTTGGAATGAGCTAATGAAAATAGCCCTACACGGGGCTGAGCACCAGCACGCACTGGACCTGGAATAGATTTCTCCCTCTCAAGAGCAGCTTTGGAGCCAGGAAGCAGTGAGCCGTGAGCATTTGGCTAGGCAAGTGTCCTGGGGACAGGGAGGATCTGGGCCTGACAGTTTGTCTGCAGGTGACACTGGCCCTCATCTGCATGGCCTCTCTCAAGCTGGCAGGCCTCCTGGCTGCTGACCAGAATGGAGACACACACAGTTCACATAGCGTGTTTGCTGGAACACAAGTCCCGAAAAGGTTGCCAAGGGAAAGCCGAGTGCCTGCGTTTGGCCAACGCCACCACAGTCAGTTGTTAGCCTCCCTCCCCGAGCTTCCGTGATGTATATTAGACCCAACAAGAAAACCAGCAGAAGAGAAACCAACGGGATCCGACACTTCCCACACTTGCTTTAGCTTCATGTTACATGTTAACATCCCTCGACACCTTCCTCAGAGTACTGCTGGGGAAGCCACCTGTGAGCATGGTACTGGACCAAGGTTCCATGACCTCACAGAAGAAACCCCGCCACCAGCCTGGAGGGGAGACAGACAGGGCCCCAAAGCTGGAGCAAGGCCTGGGCGCAGCCGTCCCTCAGCTCCAGGCAAGAGCAGCCCCCAGCGCCGCCAGGTGAGTGTACAGCCCCTACCTGAGTGGTCAGAGGGGGTGGTCTGTGCCGCAGCCCTTCAGGGTCTCCACGCTCCGGCCCCCTGGGCACAAGCTTCCCCTCCCACGTCATCCTTCAGCCACAGCGAAAAACCTGCCCATGAAGGGACTCCCCATGTGTTGGTGCCGCACAGTGACAACTCCCAAAGATCGCCTTCCCATACCATACAAAACGGGTGAAGGGCTTTATTGGTCAGACACTACTGCCCGGGCAAGCAGCGGTGTGAGAGGTACAGAACGTTGTGGGTTGGGGAACACTGCTACGGAATCTAAACCTATGTGACATCAGCTGAGAACGGCTTGTTCCCTACAGAGCAGCGAAGCATCTCTCAGACTGTAATATACCATTACCCATTACCACTTAACACAGCGTATAGATATATGCATATATGGATAGATTACAATTATTACAAATAAACTGTAGTTTCACATCTCTCAAAAATGGATCCAGTTTTCACATGGATGTTCAGGTTCTGAATGTACAAGAAGGGGTCATGTGCTTATTGAATTCGTCCATGCAAAGCTTATATGTGTATCACTAAGTACTTTAAAAAATAGAATGGTCTCCTTCTGAGCAAATCTGTTTAGATTTAGGATTAGTAAAACAGTATGAAACTAATGAGATACACTGAGAGAAATTAGGAAGTGACATACTGATGGTTCTGGGTGTGTAAAGGGTGAGGGGTGCAATCTTCCCTTAAGACCTGCCAGGAGAGGAGACACCTGGAACCAGGAGGGGTGGGGCCACACAGGCTGGAGGCCGTGGGTCTGCTCAGTCCTATGCAGGCTCAGAGCAAAAGTCTCATTCTACTCACGAGAACCATCGTACTCCAGAGAATAGAAAACGTCAGTCCCGGCTGGAGATGGGGAAGCGGGTCCCCTCCTAAGGGCGTTGTCCTAACATGTTTGATGGGGGCAGCAGGTGAAGGGGGCAAGGTAGATCCACCTGGCTGGGCAGACCTTCTCTTGTAACGACAGACCGTGTGAAAGAAAACTTCCAAAAAGAAACCAGATGTTCAGTTAAATATTGGCACCCTTTGCCTATGTGGAAACGTCTAACCTCGATGGTCTCATGCGGACGCTGGCCCCCTTCACTCAAACATCTCGTAGTGACGTGTCTGCCTCACCCTCGGCACCATGTCGATGAGGAGTCTGCAGAGACAAGACAGACAAAGTCACCTCCCCACCAGAACCTCCCCCGCATGGGGCTGGGAGCTTTGGGGAAACATGTTTTCGTTTTTTTTTTTTTCCTGAGATAATTCACATACCACAAAATTCACCCTATGTAACTCGGTGGTTTTTTTGTATATTCATCCATTTGTATCATCTCAAAAAGAAACCCATGCCTGCTGTAGCGTCACACCCCATCCTCCCCACACCTGCTCAGCAGCACCCTCCTTCTGGCCTCTAGGGATTTGCCTATTCATATTTTATATAAACAAAGTCACACAACACGTTGCCTTTCGTCACTTCCTTCGTAACATTTCAACTCCATGTTGTCGCGAGTATTAGCGCTTCATTCCTTGTTGGGACTGAGAGTCCACTGCATAGCTCTACCACATTTATCCATTCATCAGCTAATGGACAGTTGGGTTGTTCCTACATTTTGCCTATTATGAATAACGCTGCAGTGCATTTCACGGACAGCTTTTGGTGTGGAGGTATGTTTCCATTCTCCTGCAGTGTCTGCCAAGGCGTGGAAGTGCTGGGGCCCATGGGAACTCCATGTTTCACAATTTCAGGAGCTGCCACCTCGGCTGCACCATCGTCCATTCTCACAGCCATAGATGCGGGCTCCACTTCCTCCGCATCCTCACTGACACTTGCAGGTGGCCCTCGTTCTGATGATAGCCATCCTACCTTTCCTTGAGGGATGGAAGCGTTTTAACATTTAAAAGCACAGCACCCTTTAGAAATGGTTCTCTGAAAGGCCAGCTCCAGCCTGGGTGCTGAAGCCCATGTCAGTGACGCCAGCACGGCCTTTCTGCACTGACTAGTCCCCTTTCACAAGAAGTTCTCTAAGTCTAGGGATGCAGCCTCTGGCCAGCACACTGTCGAATCCCCGACCTGTGGCAGGAGGGGCTCCATTTGCAAGGAAACCACATAGAGGTGCTTCCCTGGGGCATTGTGAAGACTGTTTATTAGAGAGGAAGGCGCATAGATGTCGGGACACAGGCTCCTAAAGGCATGAGAGGGAAGGAAAGGAGGGCCTTTATAGCTTAAAGGCCTGAAGCCTCTTGTTCCTCCCTCACTTCTGTACCAGCCTCAAGAATACCTCACCTCTGCTGGGCGCTTTTCCAGTCACCTGACACTGGTCAGGCTCAGGAGGGGCACAGGTACAACAGGTGACCTTCAGAAGCCTACTCTGTCATTTCCTGACTGAGGAAGGTGGTGGAAAAGTGGTGCTCCTGGCTGCCGGGAAAGCAAAGAGGAAAACACAAGAACCTACTTGACCCCATAGGCAAATATGGTGAGGCCGATGAGAACACCGATGCTGCCATCCAGGTACCAGACCGCCGAGTCATGCTTGAACACTTCCGCACTCAGAAGAATGGAGAAGCCCATCACGCCACCCACAAGGGAGTTAAACCCTGTAAAGGAAGCAGAGAGAGGCTAGATGGCAGTGCCAATCAATCCAAGAAAATTACCCAAATGCCAGTCCTGCCTCCACACAGTGGAGCATGTGCTGGAAGGAACAGTGCCCAAAGCTCTCACGAGTGACAGCCACCACCTGGGCCCATCAAGTCTCAGCCCAAATGTCACCAGATATCTCCCAGAATAGAGCCATCGCCCCCACCATCATCCTGTACCTGCTTTATTTCTCTTCCGGGCACTGACGCCGTGTGTGGTTTATAGCCCATCTCCCCCATGCTCACTGGAACGCAAGCCGCCTAGAGGCAAGGGTTTGGTTCTCTGTTGAGTCCACAGTGCTCAGGACAGCTCTGGGCTCACAGTAGACATTCAAATTACCTGGGGACTCATATCTGAGTGTGCTGGGCCAGATTCTGAGTTGGGTGTTTGGGATGTGCGGTTACCAATAAATCTTCTCAATCCTGTGATGACACATTACCGTCATCATCCCTGTTTTTGCCGATGAGAAAACTAACAGTGAGGTTAAATACATTGATGGAGGTTATCCAGGTTACGAAGGGCTGGGATTCTACCCAAACCTACATCCTTTCCCTCCCAAGTCCCCCCTAAGTAACCTGAGGATTTTTCCTTTCCCTCCAGAAGAGAAATGTAAAGTCTATTATGTTAAATTTTTTTTTTGCAAAGTATTGACTACATGGTTGGAGAAATGGCCATAAAAACAGAACTGGAACTACTAGATGCTGACCGCCATCTCCTTCACACAGCAGCCCACTGGGTCTCAAAGCTTCCATGTGATACTTCTACTTTACCTGAGCTGTCAAAGGCCACATGGGAAGGGAATGGCTTAGGGTGGCTCCTACGGTCTCCCCATGAAGGGGACCCTCTGTCAGTGGGCAGCAGCCAGACTCTCTGGCAGGAAAGCCCCCGTCACCGGCTCAGATCCCAGCACACCCCTCGCATCCAGCCACACGACCCTGCGACAGCCACCCTGCCCTCTCCTCAGGGCCACTGGACTTGTCACCATTGCCCAGGGCCTCCCCACTGCAGGTCACCTCCCTCCCAGCCCTGTCCGCAGCCCCCAGCCCCTACACCTCCTCCTCTCTGCCCGATACCCTTCTGCCTCCAGCTAACATGCAAGCTTTGCCATTTTAACCACCCCCCCTCCTTTCTCACTAGAAACCTAAATTTAAGGACAGGAGCTTTGTCTCTCCTTGCAGTATTCGAAGTCCCAGGACAGGGTCCAGCATTCATCAGCGGTGCAAATGACCACTGCATTAATGAGTGACCGCACAGAAGAAGGAAGCAGGGGCCTGGCCTGAGCACTGTGTCCTGGGAGGGAACCACCCCTGCCCTGCTCCCGCAGACATCAGTCACCCCAGGAGAAGGAAGCCCAAGCCAGCTGCTGCTTGGAAGAGGCAAAGAGTGTGAGGTTCCCCAGATGGCCACTAGATGTCCACTCAGCTCCACCAAGTCACTCGCTCTGCCAGCCAGCACCAAGGCCAGCCCAGCTTGCTGCTCCTGACAGCAGGTTCACCAGGCGCTCCCCGATGGCCCACAGCTGAGAGACTGTGACAGGGTCACCTGTTCGCCATATCTTCTAGGAGGGGACTCTGCCCTGCCCAGCTCAGCTCACCTTTTGTGACGACAGAGCCTGACTCATTTCAGCTTCACTTCTTCTGAGTCTGCCTGAGGATGCTGGACTGAGCACTCAGGGACTGGGGACAGAATCCGTGGCCGCCTGGGACATCACTCCAAACGTCCTTTACTCCACATGAAGAGCCCTGAGTCCCCAGCCCGCACCAGCCCCGCAGGCAGGTACTACCATCACTCCCCTCTGCAGGGCCAGCCTCACGAGCTTGGCCCTTTCCCTACAGCTGGGACCACAGAGCCGCTCTACCCAAGAAATGCTGTTACTGGTTTAGGAGCTTCCAATGGCTGGGGCCATCCTGATTAGAGCTCCCCCAGTCCAGCTTTGCCAACTGGATCAGGATCTGTGTAGTTAAACACATTCGTTGTATGCAGAATATTCTAAAGTTTCTTGTGTGCCTGAAAGATCATCACGGATGGGGTACTTGAGAGTCGGACGTGAGAAGAGCGCATACCCATTTCAGAGGAGTTTCCAGATTCGCCCCAGCTGTTCCCGTAGGACTGCAGCTGCACCCCTCATCCAGAGCGCTTCCTCAGGGCCCTCTCACTCTTCCTCTGATTGTAGTATGTGTTTGCTGTATAAAATCACATTACCCTAACTAATAAAAAGCAAGCTTCAGCCAATCATCCCAATAGGAGCAAACCCATGACAATGACACACCAAAAGGCATAAACCAGATCAGATCAGATTGACCGCGCACATAGGGTAAAGTGGGGAAGTCGGGAATCTCTCCACAGTCTCCATCGTCCACATCCTGCTGTTTCTTTCCCTGAAGATCTGCTTTCCGGCTATAAGGATGCCCCAGCGAGCAGCAAGGCAGCTGGCAGGGTCAGCCTGGCCCACTTCAGCCTGGCTCCGACTTGGGACCCAGCCCCTACACCAGGTGACAGGGGAAGGTGGCCCTCCCCACCAGAGAGGATGCTGGGCTCAGCCACAGCCTGGCTGGCAGCCACAGGGAACCCCCAACATTGATGACAGCCATAGCTCCCTGACCCCGTCCTGCTCGCCCATCTTCCAAAGGAAGGAAAGAACAGAGAGGAGATAATTACAGATCGCTCCCTAGATCGCTCCCTAGTTCTGCCAATCAGTGAATGGAAAAAGCCTTAGCAGGAGGCTGTAACTATGCTGCATGTTTTGCCGGCAACACACCACCTAGAGCACAGCGCCCCCTGGGAACAGGCTCGGGATGGGGGGCACTGCCTCTGCTCTCCGTCTCTCATCAAACCCACTCGGCTGATTCATCCCTCTGCTGCCCATCTACACCTGCCCCACCACCTCCCACACCCTCTCCCTCACCCCATCCGAGCTGCCATCACCCCCTCTCCACAGGCCTCCCCCTGCTCAGCTCCCAGCTCCCTCCGCTCTGTTCCCCACCACCAATGACCAGAGGACTCTGCAGAAAACAGCAATCATATCACGCCCTACCTGTTTCAACATTTGGCAAAATAACCCAAATCACACCCTAGATCTCAAGCCCCTCCCCGACTTCCGAGTGAGGAAGGAAGGGACCCCCTCCCCATGCCCCTTCCTCAGACTCCCTCCACCTGGAGGTCCGCGGTTCCCTACTTTTCACCTGATTGTGAGACAGTTTTCACCCAGACCCCTCACTTTTCCTTGTAATGACCTCCTCCCTAGTTCACAAGTATGATGGAGATATTGCTTATGTGTGTGATGGATTTGTGTGCATAAATCCAAGTCGGAAGTTGTTTTATGAGAAAAGCAGCCTTATTGATGTTCTCCCCTGTACGCCATATCACATGGTGGAAGCCAGAACAGCGAAGTGTAGACAGAGATTGTGTATCTGGAGTATCTATAATCTTAGGAAACACCACCAACCAAGTCACAGAGCCAGTGTTCCAGGGAGGGGGTGTCAAGCCCCATGGCCATGGGCCAGGTGAGGCCAGGGACTCCTACTAGGGGCTCTGACTGCTGGATCCACAGTCAGGTGTCTGGCCAGTGAGGCTGTCTGTAGCCCAACTGCAGTCAGTGAGCAGATCAAGATGCCAGGGGTCTGCAAGCCAGAGGGGCTTGACTGCCCACCCGGGGACTGCCCGAGGAGCTGCCTCTGTGGATTCACCATCGGGAGCCCAGAAAGCTGTTCAGACCCATCCTGCCTACCCCAGGGATTCCTGCCCTTCCCGCTTATGCTAGGTGAGGAGACATTGGCAGGGAGGTAGGCAGCTGAGGGAAGCCAAGGCCAGCCAGGCCTCCACTCTGCAGCCTAAAGGGCTGGGCCAGAGTATGGCCCTCAGAGCCACATAAAGGGACCTCTAAGGCAGCTGGAGGTCCCAACCCAAAGCCCTGGCCAGGGCCCACTCATCCCTCTGCTCTTGGCACAGCACCCACCCCCCGTCCTGGCTACACTCATCCCTAAGGAAAGGAGGGCTCCATGGCCAAGGAAGGCATTTGCTTTTTCAGACCACAAAGCAGCAGACTACAGAAATCCCAGTGGGTGAACTCCCTACCCTAAATCCCAGGTCTGCCCCAGATAGGAAAGGCCGGGCCAATGAAGCCGCGTCTTGCAGGAAAATACATTAGGGTCAACTGGATGCAACCTGCCTACAATTCTACAATGTCTCAGTGGGGGGCAGAGAACGCAGAAGCCCAGGCTGTGGCCTCAGTATGCTGCGTCATTCTCAGGAGGCTGATACAAGGTCTTTAGATCCAGGTCTAGTAGAAAGATGTGTCTATTTGTAGCAGAGGGGTTACTTGGTTGAGTTGCAACCACGTTTTGGGGATCAGGGCAGGATGCCTCACAGCAAGAAGGCAGAAACAGGAAAGGAAGGCTCCGCTTCGGGGCTGGTTTCCCAGCCCGCGGCACCTAGCACAGCTCCAGGCACAAGAGAACTGCGTAAAACCTGCTGGGCCAGTGTTACTGCAACTTCACGTTCTAACAGCATCAAACCTGGGACCTGATGGCAGCAGGATCCTGACTGCCCCCAGCCTGGCAGGAGGTGGCAACCCAGGGCTTCATCGGAGCTTGAGGAGTGGGCCCCGCCCGCCTGCTGCACCTGGAGGGGCCCTCGCGCTACTTAAAGCTGCACAGGGAAGAGGCAGGCTCAAACCCCAGCAGTCAAGGCAGTCAGTCCTCTTGCCGTTTCAAACCACTTTTACCGTCTAAATAGCTTTGGTTTCATATGGACTAAAGGCTTCCTCAGCCCGGGAAGCAAGGCGGCATCTCACAAAGGCAGAAACCAACAGCAGCTGCGGGGCGGGGTCCCCTGAGGAAGGACTCTGAGCTGCTGGTCACATGGCATGGGAGAGTGCTGGGCACAGCAGGGGCCATCCTCCCTGGGGAGATGCACTCGGCCCTGGGGCAGGCACAGGGGCAGCACCAAACCTCACTGTGCGCCACGTGGACGGGGCGCTGGCGTAGAACACCAGTTCCCAAGCTCCAACTCAATCCCCTGGAATCAGAATCTTCGGGGTGGGCCCAGGAATCTGTGTTTTCAACAAACACCCCAGCAATTTCAGTGCAGCCAGACTGGTGAATGGTCAACTGATGAGCATCTGGGGTCCCAGGATTTTGCAGTCAGGATGTCAGGTCCTGTAACCCTCTACATCCTCAGCCTGTTCAAAGGAACCCCATGCACATCCATGCACACAGCTGATGCTCTTCCGAGAATAGCCATGGCTGAAAAGCTGGGAGCCTCCTCTTGCCTTCCCGAAAGACAGCGTTGCAGACTCAGGAGTGGGAAGTGGGGGCAGGCGGTGGGCACAGGGACTCCTGGCCCCCCAACAAGGACAACCAGCCCGCACCCCCACCCTCACCCCCCAGACCTGCCCACACATCTGCCAACAGTCCTGCCACCTCTGCAGATGGATTCTTGGGCCAGAGCTCAGTCCCAGGGTGGAAACGTCACTTTGGCTTCCTGTGCCCCGCCCACTGTGCAAAGTCCAGCTCTGCACCCAGCAGGTCCCCAACATCGGATAAGACAAGCAGCCTATGCCATGTTGCCATGCTTTGTCCTGAGGGGGAGAAGGGCCCCCTCCCCCTCCCGCCCCTGGCAACCATCACTGTCACCACGCACATCTCCACTCACACACTTCACACACGAAAGAGACTTGAGAGTTTGCGACAAGGAAGTGTTTCTTAAAAAACAATCCAGCTGGGCGCAGTGGCTCACACCTGTAATCCCAGCACTTTGGGAGTCCGAGGTGGGAGGACTGCCTGAGCTCAGAAGTTTGAAACTACCCTGGGCAACAACATGGACAGTCCCTATCTCTTAAAAAAATATATATATACACACACACACACACACACACACACACATGCACATAACATATAAAACACATGTTTATGTGTATACATATATACATATATATACAGACACCTATATATACATATATAGAAATTTTTTGTTAAGAATCCAAGTATTTCTGCTCTATTTTGTGCAGACACACCCACCATCCCATAGGACTTTTGCCCTTTGACCCTCTAGCACTTTACTTCTGACCCCTGGCTCTGCACATCCTCAGGAATAAATAAAAGCCACATGTCCAGTCAGCACCACCCGTCAAGTTTCTTGTCTGTTCATCACTGAATGTCTCGGCAAGTCTGGGGCCTGAAACATACTTTTCCTGCACTCATACACCCTCTCTCTGTCATCCCAAAGGTCACAAAGGAAGTTCCTCCTGTCCCACAGGGACACACAGACTCTTCTAGCTGGTTGAGATTCTAAGCAGAGAACACACGAGTCATTTCCCCAGAGCAGGCACCTGGTGCCTGCAACCTCAACTCCCAGGTGAGCGTCCCACTAGCTGAAAGGAAAAACAAGCATGGAGAGTCCACAAAGGAAACATTTATAGAATCCAGAAAAGGCACTTACTTTTTATGGGGAGCAACGCACATAAAACCCAAGGCTCCATGAAGCCCTTTGTGCTTCATGATTAAGAGGCTGGGGAGCCCCGAGCCTCCCTGCTAGGAGGTCAGAGTGGAGGTGATTTATGAAGAGTTTATTAAATTCCCAGGGTGCAAGATATCTGCCCTGCTATGGCAGCTCTGAGAACCATTAAGCAGCTTGAGGTGGGTAGGAGAGAGAGAAATGGATTCCAAATTACTGAGTTCTCCGGCAAGGCAAGCAGCTAAGAGAAACCCAAACAACACCTTCCTCCACCGTAAGCCCAGCCCCCAGAGATTAGGCACCCTGGCCTTACTCACCATCTGTTATGAGAGCTCTACTGGTCAGAACCTTCCCCAGCAAGAACTTCAACACAGCCAGGATGCTGCAAAGAATCCCACTTAAAATGGAGACACTGAACAGGAAATCGTCCTGCAAGAGAAAGTTCCAGATTTCAGCAGTTCACCTCCTGCTGGAGCAGATCTTCTGCAACCCACTTGCCCTACAGATCAGCTTTGTTCTAAATACAAATAGTCGGTCAGGTACGCTGCCACCAGGTGGGGGTATTATTGCATGCTTTCACGTCTCAATTATGTCACCAAGAATTGGAAAAGATGCTCAAAAACAGACAACGAACATGTTTATTAAATTCATGTAAGTGGAATAAAAGTTTTAGGAATGAAAAAAAAAACCATTATGTATTTCTTTTCCTGTAGGAGATTCACCTTCCCACTATTCTGCTAAAATGAGTAGCAGTCACTGATCAATAACAGAGTTGGTCAGAATGCTAAGAACGGCCTCTTCTAAACAGAATTTTCCACAGATAACAACTCACCAAGCAGTTGACTGAGGATTCCGGAACATGAAACACACCACCGGTCTAACAATCCTTCAACACAGAACCAACTGAATTTGCCGCAGGGTCAGTTATGGCCGGAGCTACTTAAAACCGTATTTTTTCCCCTTAAATTCACACAGGACAATTGAGAGTTCACATATACATGGGGAGAGAAAATAGCATCTAAAAATACAGTCTGCTACTGACGTTATCTTAACACTTCCTCTAAGTTGTTACCTTCACAAGAAACAAGTGAGTCCCATAGGCAAAAAGTAAGCACTGTATCTCCTGACATTGGGGCCATCCAGCTCTTCTGCTTCAAGCTCCCATGTGTCACCCCCATGAGACACAGACTTCAGATCTCCCAATATTAAAATACAAGTGCCAGCAGAACTCTGATGCCGCTTCATACACAGGCAAAGAAATCAGCTTCTCCCTACGCATTTGATGAATGAAATTCACAAACCGCTTGTCAGAACCTGGGAAGAGGCAGCCAGCCTGCTTCATGTTCAAAACTGAACCGAGCCACGTGAAAAGCCACTTCACGGGCAACAGGGTATCTGTTTAGGGTCAAAGTATCTCCCCGAAAATATGGGTCGACGGCAGTGGTGGTTTTGGCAACATATGTTCATAAATTCTTTCTACTTCATCCTCCAAGAGTTGGAGATTAATCTCCCCGCCCTATCCCCTGCCCTTGAGTTTGGGCAGGACTTGGAGACTCAGATCTAACACAGAGTACACAGAGTATAGGAAGGGAAAAACGGCCGGGCATGGTGGCTGACGCCTGTAATCCTAGCTACTAGGGAGGCCGAGGCAGAGAAATTGCTTGGACCAGGGAGGGGGAGGTTGAAGTCAGCTGAGACTGCCCCACTGCACTCCAGCCTGGGTTTACCCTCCACGGTGTTCCATCCCCGAATCCATACTCGTTTTAATTGTGAAACAACATCAAACAAACCCAAACTGAGGGACATTCTACAAAATACGCAACCACTACTCCTCACGTGTCAAGGTCATGAAACACAAGGAATAACCAAACTGTCACAGACTGGAGACTTAAGCAGATGTGACAACTGAATGCGACACGGCATCCAGACTGGATCCTGGAGCAGAAGGTGGTTCATGGGGAAACTGGGAACGGGACAGGAGTCGAGTTCTGTCTATAGTGAGGCATCTCATGGCAGAGATGAATGTGCCGGCTATGCATGATGTTAGCCTTAGGCCCGGCTGGATACAGGGGATAAGGGAACTCTCTGCTATCTTTAAAACTCTTATATTAATCTACAATTATTTCACATTTAAAAGCTTAAAGTAATCACCTCACTGAAGTTTCACCTCCTCAAATTACCAGTAAGGACTGTCCCAAACTGGGCCTCTTGACAAATCTTCCATCCCTTCTATGCGGAGGTTACACAGCAGGGGACAGAGCGGGAGGGGTCAGGAGCCCCACATCGAAGCTCCCTTTGTGCAGGGACTCAGACTAGCTCCAGGAGACAGCACCCACAGAAAATGTGAACATGATCTGAGTGTGTCCCCCCAAAATTCACACGTGGAAACCTAATCGCCAAGGTGATGGGATGAGGAGGTGGGGCCTCTGGGAGGCGATCAGGTGGCAAGGACAGAGCCCTCATGAATGGGATGAGTGCCCTTATAAAAGAGGCCCCAGAGGGCTGGGTTGCCCCTTCCACATGTGAGGAGACAGTGAGAAGCACCGTCCTGTGAAACAGGAAAAGGGCCCCACCCAGACACTGAATGTGCAGGCGCCTCGTCTTGGACTGCAGCCTCCAGAACCGTGACACGTATCCCCTCTGGCTCCATTCCATCTCTGGTTGCAGAGCCCTCCTCCCTAAGTTTCCAGAGGTACAGAAAATCTGTGCTGACCCTATCTAGACCCCTGGGGCACAGGGGCTGCCCACCCTGAGATGCAGCTCAAGAGATGCCACCCACGGCTGTGGTGGCCCTTTCTCCATCTGCTAAAGTCGCTGCAGAACCAGGGCTTGGCCGACCCAGTGCCAGCAGGCCTTGCTCAACTCTGAGCTCCATGGCTTACTTGGGAAGCAAACATTTGGACCTCAGTCCCTCCTCTGTAAGCAGCAGGAGAATACCTACAGTGGATGCCCTGGCAGCAGCTGCCAATAAAAGGTAGCCCGAACACGTCATCCACACACAAATTTCCTCCACCTGCCGGCCGCATCGGGCGCTCACGGTGAGCCCCACCAAGCCTGCTCAGCATTCTTGTAAGAAAAACACAGGAAGCTTGTCACCAAGAAATAAGTGTACATGACGAAACGTGGGGAAACGTAAAGAAACTTCGCTGGGTGTGGTGGCTCATGCCTGTAATCCCAGCACTTTGGGAGGTGGGCTGATCACCTGAGGTCGGGAGTTCGAGACCAGCCTGAAAAACATGGAGAAACCCCTTCTCTACTAAAAATGCAAAATTAGCTGGGCATGGTGGTGGCGCATGCTTGTAATCCCAGCTACCTGGGAGGCTGAGGCAGGAGAATCACTTGAATCTGGGAGGCAGAGGTTGTGGTGAGCCAAGATCGCACCATTGCACTCCAGCCTGGGTGACAAGAGCAAAACTCTCTCAAAAAAAAAAAAAAAGAAACTTCAACCTCCAAGAGACCAGGACTGAGCTCTACCGTGGCTATCGAGGGTGTGTGGGAAGCTTTCTGCACCTGGGGGGGTTGCATCTTGGGGGAGATCCCCATGGACTGGAGGGCCCTGAGATCCAGCTCCTGAAGACTGGGGTGGGCTTCCTGGGGCAAAAAAGTAGAGGAACTGGGTGGCAGGTTTGAAGGCACTGAAGCGGGAGCCCCACTTCCTAGCTGTGCGGCTCTGCGCAGGTCACTTAACCTCTCCTTCCCTTCACTGTCCCACCTATAAAGTGGAAAAAAATCACAGACCCCCTCGTGGTGGCTGCATATACAGCATGGCAGAGCTCAGCTGGAACTATGCTGCCGAGAATTTCCTTCCGACGTGGCTCGGAGTTGAAGCTGACTGGCAGAGACACTGTGTGTGCCGTGGAGGGTGCAGGTGAAGCGGCTGCAGCTCAGCCGGGCACGTTCTGTGGCTCCGCGGACTCGCCTGGGGAGAGGGGCAGCATGGGGCCCGGGGATCCTCCACCCCTGCACATCCCCCGCCCCAGCTCCGCGGAGTCATGAGTCAGGTGTGCGAACAGCTCCGTGGCAAAGGTGCCAGCTTCCTCTGCGGGATGCCCGATGTCACGGAGGCTGAGACAGTGCGGGTCACATACAGGTCTGGGCCGACTTCATGGGCGCCAGTTTGTCCTTGCCCAGCTTTCTTTCCCAACTGTGCACCTGCGGACTTCAGGCCAACACCACACTCAGAGGCAACCGCCTTACCAGGACGTCTATACCAGCAACCACCATGTGGAAAGTCTCCCCCGGACAAAAGCCCCTGTTCCACATCACTTAGAGGGGTCTGCTTCTCTGCCTGAACCCTGCCACAAAACTTCATACGGATGTATCATGGGGTCAGTCAGTGCCCGGCAGAGTCAATGCCATATTAGTATTGGGAAGCTAGGTTTTTTAAATGTGGAGAAGCTGAGATGTGAAAGGCAGGCTTTTCCTGAGCACGGATTATTTCTACCAGCCACCCTGTGCTCCCAGGACTGGCTCTGAGAGAGCAACCACCTCTTCCTCTCAGAGAACAGAGTCTCAGGCCATCTCTGAGTCTCACCCAGAGCTGCAGGCTACAACTCACCACTGCCCAGTGGCTCTGCCTCAGAAACAGATGAACCTTGCGGAGGAACCCAAGGAGGATCCAGGCTGGCACAGACCTGCCTAAGCCTTTGTCCCAAAGCCAGGTTTCAATGTCCTAAAAGCTCTGTGATTTCCCTACCCAGGGCCCAGATGGCTCTCCTGCGGCACACGGTGCACTTCCTCCTCTCCACTGCCATCACATTGACTGTTGGCACGAACAGAGTGTCACAGAGATGCAGTCAGCAGCCCGCTCAAGACATCAGTCTCTGGCTGACGGTAGCTCATGCCTGGAATCCCAGTGCTTTGGGAGGTCGAGGCGGGAGGATCACTTGAAGCCAGGAATTCAAGACCAGCCTGGGCAATATAGCGAGACCTGGTCTTTACAAAAAATATAAATGTTAGCCAGTCACGGTGGTGCACGCCTGTAGCCCCAGCTGCTCAGGAGGCTGAGACAGGTGGATCACTTGAGGCCAGGAGGTTGGGACTGCAATGAGCTATAATAGTGCCACTGCACTCCAGCCTGGGCAACAGAGCGAGACTCTACCTATAAAACCATTTTTAAAAAGGCATCAGTCCCTGTTATGGACTAGATGCCTGTGTTCCTACAAAATTCATATGTTGAAGCCCTAAACCCCAATGTGACAGTATTTGGAGATGGGGCCTTTGGAAGACAATTAGGGTTAGATTAGGTCACGGAGGGGGGCCTCACGATGAGACTAGTACCCTTATAAGAAAACGGGACATCTTTTCCCGCATCACCCACGTGCACCAAGGAAAGGCCACGTGAGGACACAGTGAGAAGGTGGCATCTGTAACCCAAGGAAGGATCCCTCACCAGACACTGACTCTGCTGGCACATTCATCGTGGACGTCAGTCTCCAGAACTGTGAAGAAGAACTTCCTGTCGTTTAAGTCACCTAGTCTACAGCATTTGTCTTTGGCAGGCCAAGCTGAGATAGTCTCCAGGTTTAATAAAAGAAAGTTTCTGAGAAGATTCCTTCCAGAGAGTCGGGAAGCCACAGCAGACATGGAGGCCTGGCTGACGATGAGAAACCACGACCCACGTAGGCTGCACCACCAGTGACTTCTCTCAAGGGGCAGCCACACCTTCCATGCCACTGAGTTCTCAGCACTGTCAGAGCGGGCATCTGACAGACGCAGAAACAGTTGGAGAGAAGCCAAATGACTTTCCCAGGGTCACTCTGCCAGTGGCAGGACCTGGAAGTGTTCCCAGCTATAAACTGTACCAGGCTGCCTCATCGAAGGCCTCGTCACCTCTCATGTCCCTAAACAGTGACCTCTGTGAGGACAGGGACAGCGATTTCCTTGCTCAGTCTTCATTTTCCGCTGTTACCAGCACTGTGTCTATAATTCCTCACAGTTGAACCTTCACTGAATGATGGAAGATTAGGATAAAAGCATTGAAGGAAATTAGCCACTCTTTCAGAGCCAAGTATAAATGTACATTCAAGGCAAACTCCACGTAAGTTATATCCATGCTGGCAAGCTCCTTCAAGACGCTGGAGCAGCAAAGACCTTTTCTAACCATCTCAAAGCCATAAAAGATTGATATACTTGAGATAGAAGTTAAAACATATTCAGGGGAAAGATCATATTCAAATACAAACTAGGGAAAACATTATCACAAAGAGTGAATCTCCTTAATATATAAAGGGCTCACAGAAATCTAGAAGAAAAAGACCAACAAAGAAAAAAATAGGCAGATATATGTGAGAAACAGTGAAAATAACATAAATTTTAAACATACGAAAAAAGCTCAATACTCATAAAAGAAATGAAAGCCAAAACTATAGTGAGATCCTTTCTACCTAACCAAAAGCATTGGAAACAGTCTCTCATGCAATTCTGGGGGCAGTCCAAAATGGTCCAACCTGTACAGAGAAAAATTTGACAATTTCTCTGAAAAGTACACATCTACACTTTGAGCAAGCCACCCACTTACGTGAATTTATCTTACTGCTATACCTGTCCGTGCATGAAAATGATGGCACATACAGACCATTCACTGACGACAATGAAAACAGACAACTCCAGAATTAAAGATGAAGGTCATAACGCTTCTACATAACTGACAGAACGAACTAACAGATAGTCAGTAAACTGAAGACTTCAACGACACGACCAACTTTGCCTGACGTTTATGAAACATCTACCCTACAATGGCAGGACACGTATTCTGTTTTAATGTGCATGAAATATTAATGTAGATCATATTCTATCCCATTACAGAGATGTCAACCAATTAAAAACTGAAATTATACAAGGCATATTCTCTGACAATGGGATTAAACTAGGAATCTGTAGCAGGGTGATATCTAGAATATTCTGGTATTTGGAAACTAAACAATAAAACAACTCACTTTTTAAAAACTCGAATCAAAGGATAAGGCACCAAGGAAATTACAAAATATTTTGAAGTGAAAGAAAATAGAACAATAGTTATTGAAATTAGTGGTAAACAGCAAAAGCAGTGCTTAGAGGAAAATTTATAGTAAATAATTTACTAGGCCGGGCGCGGTGGCTCACGCCTGTAATCCCAGCACCTTGGGAGGCCGAGGCGGGTGGATCACGAGGTCAAGAGATCGAGACCATCCTGGTCAACATGGTGAAACCCCATCTCTACTAAAAATACAAAAAATTAGCTGGGCGTGGTGGCACGTGCCTGTAGTCCCAGCTACTTGGGAGGCTGAGGCAGGAGAATTGCCTGAACCCAGGAGGCGGAGGTTGCGGTGAGCCGAGATCGCGCCATTGCACTCCAGCCTGGGTAACAAGAGCGAAACTCCAACTCAAAAAAATAATAATAATAATAATAATTTACTTAAAAATATTTGAAAGGCCTAAAATTAGTGATCCGAGCTTTACTTTTAAGAAAGAATTAAAATCAAATTAATCCCAAAGTAAGGAA
This sequence comes from Alouatta palliata, assembly GCA_004027835.1. NCBI lineage: Eukaryota > Metazoa > Chordata > Mammalia > Primates > Atelidae > Alouatta > Alouatta palliata. The sequence goes on from PVKV010011868.1 coordinate 55,250, forward strand.
AAGGAAAGAAATAATAAAACATGAGTAGAAATCAATGAGACAGGCTGGGCGTGGTGGCTCATACCTATATCTCAGCACTTCGGGAGGCTGAGGCAGGTGGATCACTTGAGGTCAGGAGCTCGAAACCAGCCTGACCAATATGGTGAAATCCTGTCGCTACTAAAAATACTAAATTAGCTGGGCATGGTGGCACACTCCTGTAATCCCAGCTACTTGGGAGGCTGAGGAAGGAGAATCACTTGAACCAGGGTGGTGGAGGTTGCAGTGACCCAAGACTGCACCATTGCACTCTAGCCTGGGCAACACGAGTGAAAATCCTTCTCACAAAACTTCAAGCCCCAATGGTTTTACTGGTAAATTCTGCGAAACATTTAATCATTTAAAAGAGAAATAACCAATTCTAAAACATCTCTTTCAGAAATGAAGATAAAGAAGAAACACTTCCCAATTTATTTCTGAGGCCAGCATTACCACAACACTAAAAGCTTCATAAGTAAACTACAGACCAATAGTTCTCATGAATCAGACTTAAAAGTCCTCAACAAAGTATCAGCAAAACAAAGTCATCAATATATAAAAAATAATACAGCATGGCCAAACAGGGTCTATCCTAGGGAAACAACATTGATTAAACATTCAAATATCTATCAAAGCAATTTCCCATTTTGACAGAACAAAAAGAAAGCCCATATCATCACCTCAATAGATGCAGAAAAAGCATTTGACACAATTCACTACCCATTCATGGAGAAAAGAGAGAGGAAGGGAGGAAGGAAAAGACTCCTCAGCACTCTAGGAATAGAAAGAAATTTCCTCAACCTGATAAATGGTATCTAGGAAAAAGCTACGGCTAATATCGACCAATGATGCAAAGAATGAATATTACTCCTACCATGAGGAAGAAGGCAAGGACCACTACTTTCATTACTTCTATTTGACACTGATTAGGAGGGACTAGCCAGTACCCAGATAGAAAAGAAAGAAAGAAAATCATTTTTATTTACAGACTACAAATTTTCTATTCTGAAAATCCTCGGTAATTTACCACCCCTCCCACACACAAAAAATACTTATTAGAACTATAAGTGAGTTTAATAAGACCATATACCAAGTTAAAAGTAAAACTCAATTGTGTTTCTATACATTAGCTAGAAATGTGGAGTTTTTGGAAACACTAAAGTACCATTAAAAGATGAAATACTCACTGATAAATTTAACAACATATGTGTAAGATCTGTGCACTGAAAACTACAAAATATTACGGAGACAAATTAAAGAAGATTTTAGTACATGGAAAGATACGTTGTGATCAATTGTTATTAAAATGTTAGTTCTCCCCAAATTGATCTGGATGGAAAGGCCATCCTAACCCATATCCCAGCAGGCTTTTTTAAAGAAATAAAAATGGGCAAGTTGATTTAAAAATTTATGTGTAAATGAAAGGAATTACAATAAGCAAGGTGATTTTGAAAAAGAACAAGTTTCAAAGGTTTACACAGGGCCTTTCCTTGTTTGATTTATGAAATAAGTCATTTCCAAACTGATTTATGATAAAGCTATTATCAAGAAGTGATGCTATCATAAAGTCAGACATATAGATCAACAGAACAAAATAGAAAACCTAAAATCAGCCCACTCTCAGATACAGTCATTTACTTTTAGACAAAGGCACAAAAGCAATCCCACGGGAAATGTAAACTCTTTACAGCTAACAGCACTGGAACAACTGAATACATGTATGGAAAGAAATAAATCCTGATCCTTATTTCACACTATACACAAGATGGACTGCAGATCTCAAAGTGAAGCTAACTCTGTAAAACTAAATGATGTATAACCTTGGGTTAGGCAAATTATTTCCTATGACAAAAACAAGCACTAACCATTAAGAAAATTGTGATTAGACTTTATTAAAATTAAAACTTTTGCTCCTTGAAAGACTATTAAGAAAATGAAGGCAAGCCACGATACAGAAAAAATTATAAAACATATCTGATACAGAATTGATATCTAGAATATTTAAGAATTTCTCCATCTCAGTAAGAAAAAAGATGACTCAATTAAAAAAAAAAAAAGGTAAAAGATTTGAACAGATACTTTACCAAAGAAGTTGTAAGAACAGCAAATAAACACAAGGAAAGATAATCAACATTATTGGTCAACAGGGAAAAGTACACAAAAACCACTGTAAGTGACCACTGCATACTCATTAGAATCATCAAAATTTGAAAAAAGAAAACACATGATACCAAGTATGCGATGCTGTTGAGCAACTGGACTCTCGTATGCTGCTAATGAGAATGTAAATGGTACAGTTGTTTTGCAATAGAGAGGGGTCATTCCTTATGAACTTAAATACAGACTTCTCATAGGATTCAGCAATTCTACTCCAAGAGGAATGAAGACATACGTCCACAGGAAGACTAGCACACCAATTAGCAGCTAATTTCATAATCGTCAACAACTGGAAATAAGCTAAATGTCCGACCACTGGTGAATGGCATAACAAATTGTGATCTAGCCAGACAACAGAATATTACTCAGAAATAAATAAGAATGAACCACAGATATGTTCAACAAGAATAGGGCTGCATTTCAAAAGCATTATGCTAAATGAAAGAAGACAGACACAAGAGACTAAATACTGAATGATTTCCTTTACATGACTTTGCAGAAAAGGGAAGCCAGGCCAGGCATGGCGGTTCACACCTGTAATCCCAGCACTTTGGGAGGCCAAGGTGGGCAGATCACGAGGTCAAGAGGTCAAGACCATCCTGGCCAACATGGTGAAACCCCATCTCTACTAAAAATATAAAAATTATCTGGGCATGGTGGAGCGCACTGGGAGTCCCAGCTACTCGGGAGGCTGAGGCAGGAGAATTGCTTGAACCCGGGAGGTGGAGGTTGCAGGGAGCCGAGATCGCGCCACTGCACTCCAGCCTGGCAACAGAGCGAGACTCCATCTCCAAAAAAAAAAAGAAAGCAAGAAAAGGGAAGCTATAGTGACAGAAAGCAGGTTAGCTGGGGAGAGGAGGTGATTAATAACTGCAAAGGGACAGGAAGGATCGTTTTGGGGGTGATGGAAATATTCCATATCTTCATTGTGATGGTAGTTCTGTGACAATATGCGTCTGTCACAATTCATCAAATTGTATACCTCAAGGGTGAATTTTATATGTACATTTTATCTCAATAAAACTAATTTTTTAAAAAAAATACTATTTATCTCAGGGATTTCTAGGTGATAATTACCGATGTTTACATAATTTAGCTTATGCATATAAGCTGACATGATCACGTATATCATAATGTTTATAATGTCCATTATTGGAATGGGCACAGATCAAACCACAGTCATTGTAAAGACTAAATCAGAGGCTCAGAGATCAGTGGTAGAACACGGACCCAGAGAGCTGGCTTTAATTCTCAGGAGCTTCCTATGGATGTAGGGAAACACTCCTTTTTCTAGATATCTCAAGTGTTTTCTCCTGTATTAAGCTTTTCCTGACAGCCCATCAGTATTCTCACTGACCCTGCGGTATGGCCTGCAGAAGCCTGGTCTCCATTCGATTATCATCACTGCCATGTCTCATGTTCAGTTCAAGTTAGTCAACCCCAGTAGAGTGCCTTCTGTTTCAACAAGTTTTCTCTTTATCATCAACTTCTCTGGAAAACCTCGTCTGGCTCCTCCTGCACACCACGCCGATGCTTAGCTGCACCATCCTGTAGTCTTTGGCTCACCCACCCCTGTTTCTTATCTGCCTGTGAGCTCTATGTTGGGGAGAACGTTGTGCTGCTCATTTGCTGTCCAGTGCCCAGTGTCGGTCACACTGCTGGCTCTGACAGAGCACTTGGGGACCGCTATGCAGGAGGCACCGGGTGAATTTCTAGGAAGACCGACATAAATGTGATGCCATTTTACTCTCAAGGAACTTACAACCTAGTGAGGGAGATAGACACACAAGCCACTAACTGTAACATAGTGCGATCTGTTTGTTTAAAAGCTGTGGCAGAGAAATGCGCCATGTTGGACTGAATAAGTAGCATGGTATATACGTGACGTGCAGGGTGGAATTTGGTAAGTCCCTCCTTTCAGGAACCCTCAGTTTGCTAACCTGGACTTCATGAGAGTGTTTAGCATGTGTCGTAGCCACGTGGAATGGGAAATTTCTGATACAAATGCTTCAATCAGTGACATCAGTGATTCACTGAGCACTGGTATATAGGCTGAAGTGTTTTACAAGAAGCCAAGAGTAAGCATACCTTTTGCTTTTAAGATAGTAACCCTCAGATGAGAAAATATGCCATGAAGGCCTAGAAAGTAAGATTGTTTTAAAAGAGAGCAAGTATGAAAATACTGGATAAGCACCAACAGGATGTCTGTGTTGAATCATCAACCCAAGGTCATACCTATCGAAACAGAAGAGCGTGGACCTCATAGCACTTTTCTCTCCCTCCCATCCCACAGAATGGCGAAGCTGTACAAGATGTGGAATGAACAGCTTTTGGTTGCTAGGGTCTGAATGTTTGTCTTTTCCAAATCTCATGTTGAAATGGGATTCCAAATGCTGGAGGCGGGGCCTGGCGGGAGGTGACATGATCGTGGGGGCAGATCCCTCGTGAATGGTTTAGCACTGCCCTCCTAATAATGGGATCACCATCAAGGTATTTCATGTGAGATCTGACTGTTTAAAAGTCTGGACGCTCCCTGCTCCTACTCTCGCCACTGCTCTCACTGTGTGATTCCTTGGCCTTGCTCTTTACCTTCTACCATGATTGTAAGCATCCTGAGGCCCTCACTAGAAGTCCAACACATACTGGTACCATGGTTATACAGCCTGCAGAACAATGAGTCAATTAAACCTATTTTCTTTATAAATTACCTAAATTACCTCTTTATAGCAACACAAAACAATGAGCTTATACAGAAAATCAGTACGAAGAATGAGGTGTGGCTATAAAGATGCCTGAAAACGTTGAAGCAGCTGTGGAACTGAGTAATGGGCAGAGGCTGGAAGAGTTTGGAGGGCTCAGGAGAAGCCTGGAAGATAAGGGAAAGTTTGGAATTTCTCAGGGACTGTTAAATAGTTGTGACCAAAATGCTGATAAAAATGTGGACAGTGAAGGCCAGGCTGAAGAGGTCTCAGATGGAAATGAGGAAGTTACTGGAAACTGGAGTGAAGGTCACCCATGTATACCTTAGCAGAGAACTTGACTTAGGGTATATGGTTGAAGAAACTTCTAAGCAGCAAAGCATTCAAGAGGTGGCGTGGCTGCATCTAACAACCTAGCATCAGATGTGGAAGCAAAATAAAGAGTTAAATTTTAACTTAAAAGGGAAGCGGAAGGCAGAAAATTTGGAAAATTTGCAGCCTGGGCCTGTGGTAGTGAAGGAATCCGAGTAGCCTGTGGAGCCAACTACTGGCAAGAGAGATTCGCAGGACTGAAAGGGAGCCAGGACAATGGGGAAAAAGCCTGGACGGCATTTGAGAGGTCTTCAAGTCAGCCCCTCTCATCACAGCCCCAGAGGCCTTGGAGGAAAGAATCATTTCAGGATCCAGGCCCAGGGCTCTTGCTGCCTTATGCAGCCTTGGGATTCTGCTCCCCTCATCCTGGGGTGGAAGGGGTCACTTCTGAGGATTAGTGGCCTTCCTCATAAGAGAGACCCCAAAGGACTTCCTTGCTTCTTCCCCACATGAGAACACAGTGAGAAGATGGCCATCGATGAACCAGGAGGCAGGCCCTCGCAGAACACCAAATCTGCTGGTAACTGGATCTTGAACCTCCCAACCTTCAGAACCATGAAAGGTCAATTTTGTTGTAAGCTGCCCAGTCTAAGGCATTCAGTGATCGCAGCCTGAATGAACTAAGACAGTCCTGCGGCCCAGACTTCAGGGAAGCTTAGAGATGCCCCCTACATTCCAGACTGTGTGGGACAAAAGCCAATGGCCAGTCCATCTGAGTGGAATGGTTTTCCAAGAGCTAGTAATAATGCTTGGATGTCAATTTTACAACTTCACTGCCCCAAAGTGTGAAAAACAACATCTTAACCTATGAACAAAATGCTTATACAGGGGTTCCAAGAACCTGACAGGCCCCTGGGGTGTCAAAAGCGTTATATCCCAAATGTTTTGATGTATATCAGTACTAATCCTGTCATCTCAGAGAACAAGTCATGGAAACACACACCCTTAGGGCCCAAATCTGACCACACAGACAAGGGCGAGCATCCCTTCCATACAAACGTGAGGTGGTCTTAAAATCATACAGCATTAGAAAGGATGAAGGGCTTAGGGAGCATCTAATTCATGCTGCAGGTGATGAAACTGAGGCTCGCAAAAAGGGGGTGACTCCGCCAGAGACAGCAGAGAGACAGTGACAGAACTGTGTTCCCAGCTCAGGGCTCCCGACCGTCCTCCTCCAGCTCCACCTAGGAGGCCTGGCGCCACCCACCCTACCGCTTCCACTTCTCTCAGCCAGGCTGGAATGCGGTGAAAGCCACAGGCCTAATTTTAGGATTCAAAAGCAATTAGGGAAGAGCTGACAAAATCTGATCTGGGTGAGGATTCTTGTGCTGACTTGTGATGTGGGTTATTGTACACTACCTCAGGAGCCCCTGGTCAGACAAACCGGGTCAGCTTTTCTCCTGGAAGACACACAGCCCGCATTTCCTCTACTCTTAGATTTTACATAAGTGGAATCACACAGTATGAATTTTTTGGAGGAGCGGGGCTTAGACTTCTTTCGTAAACATCATGGTTCTGAGATGCACCCACCTTGTTGCAGGTATCAGCTGTTGCTTCTGTATCATCCTGGAGGCTTACTTACTCTAGCGATTTGTTTCATAGCCCTCCCCATGACAGGCTTATTATAATTCCATCCAAATGTCCCCCCGTTGACACCAGGTGATACGGTTTGGCTGTGTCCCCACCCAAATCTCATCTTGAATTGTAACTACCACAATTCCCACGTGTTGTGGGAGGTGTCAGGTCTCCACAGGCAAGCCTGGAAACTGAAAGTCTGAAGTCCTGCTTGCCTCAGCTGATGTCTCCCACCCATCCCCGCCTGCGTTCGCCATTGTCCCTAATTGCCCGGAGGAGGAGCTTCCCCACACACACACACAAGCTCCTCACCCAACCCTGCCATCTTAACTGTTTTTACGATAATGTAAATACCCCTCACCTAACCCTGCCATTGTAACTGAACTTGTGGTCATGTATACTCCTTGCCCCCTACCCCTCACCACAGTAACTGATCTTATTCTGTAACACCCTGCCCCCCAAAAAACTACCCAAACCTATAAAACCAACTCCCATCCCACTGCCCTTTGCTAACACCCTTTGGGGCCTTAGCCCACCTGCACCCAGGTGAATAAACAGCCATGTTGCTCACACAAAACCTGTTTGGAAGGTCTCTTCCTTCAAAGCACACATTTTTTCAGCAGGAGGGACCCAGTGGGAGGTAACTGATTCATGGGGGTGGGTCTTTCCCCTGCTATTCTCCTGAGAGTGAGTAAGTCTCATGAGATTTGATGGTTTTATAAAGCGGAGTTTTCCTGCACAAACTCTCTTATCTGCTGCCATGTAAGACGTGCCTTTAACCTTCTGCCATGATTGTGAGGCCTCCCCAGCCACGTGGAACTGTGATCCCATTAAACCTCTTTTTCCTTGTAAATTACCCAGTCTCAGGTATGTCTTTATCAGCAGCATGAAAATGGACTAATATACCAGGCTTTTTTATTTAGGTTCCCAATGGTGTTGGGCAGTTGTTGATACAAGGATAGGGGAAGGAATAGGAGGGAAGCTGATGGTGTCTAATGCTCCCCATTATTTAGGAGACCACCTGCCTTCATGACATCTCCACATTCAGGTCAAAAGATCAGTGTGGCACGAGCTGAGATGAAGATGCTGTGAGAACTACCTCTCCCATCAAAGTCTACAAGCAGCCTTGAAGATGGCTGGTCCACTCACAGAGCAAGATCTCAGGGGTCAGATGTCTCAAGGCAACCTTCCACCTCTTCCAACGTGCTAAGCAGGAAAGAACTCCACAGTCTCTCCCTGTCACTTCCACCTGATACTGCATACACCGAAATGGAGGTGGGGGTGAGAGTGAGCATCTGTAAATCAAATTCCGCCTCCTGATTAATTCTCATCTTCAAAGAAAATGTTTCTAACTGGTCATCAGCCAACAGCAGTTTCCAAACTTGTGACACCAAGTTTGTCCTCGCCGCCACTGTCCCCATTTTCCCATACATTTCCCATTTCCCATACAAGGATGAGTTTTTATTAATGATGTTGCTCACAGAAAAACCTTGTGTAGAAACAAAATGTTTTTCTGCAGAGCCAGTTGTCACCTCACGCTTTAAGCTTATTCCTTACCAAGGGTGACACCAGCAGTCATAAACCCAGGTCACGATGAACTGTGGCCACTAACACCGAGCAGAAACCATGTCTGAAATCCCAGCCCACTCTTTCCCCCAAAGGCCAACACTTCCCTTTTTCATGAGATGTGAGCCAGCAAGCGGAACAGGAGGCTCGCTCGCTTACGCCTGCAAAAAGGCATCCTTCGCCTTCCTAATGAGGACAAATTCAAGCCATCCTGACACTACGTGTGCTAGAGTATTACCCAGGGAAATGCTAATGCTGGCTGAATAATAAATGAATATTGATTTATGGCCCTAGGTGAAATTAAAACAGTCACTCTGGTCTTGAGAACTTTTCATCACCACCCTCCCCGCCCCCAACCAGCAGATGAGAAAAGCTGGCAGATGTAGAGGAAACTGAGCCAAGCCTGAGCCCTCCATTTCCCCTGGTTATTAAATTATATTGACAAATTAGTGTGGATTCACATTCAATGGCTTCACAATTTTTAAATTAGCATCAGACCATTTTGATGTCTGGAGGGTCAAGAGTTGATGTTTAGACAAGCAGGTTAACAGCCACCAAGTTCCCCAGCCAAGACATCAGGGTTGCCGGTGGGCTTTTTGGGGCTGGCTGTCACACCTGCCAGGTGAGGCCCTGCAGAGCACCGGGAAGGGAGCAGATGCCCAGCTCCACGGGCACCACGAAGCTGAGGCTGGTGGGGTCACAGGAAGCCACAGCGAGGCAGCAGCGGCCGAGGGCTACGACCGCCTCCATGACAATGAGGGCACTCTCAGGTGCTTGGCTGCCTCTCAAAGATGTAGCCCAGCTTCTGGTCCAGGAGGCACCCATCAGTTTGCTGTTTTCTGATACAAGATAAGGAACCAGAGTCTCAGGGACAAGCCCTCCAACCCCTGAAGGTTGCCATGGAATCTGAGATGAGCCACCCTGGCTGGGCTCACACACCTTCCTCCTCTGGTGACCATCAGACATTTAAAGGACCAAGCACAACATCCCCTCATCAAACCCCTCGCAACACAGAGGCACTCCTGAGGAGCTCTGCTCCGCCACAGAAGTAGGGCCTCTGGCCGCCTGCTTTTGTTCCCCCAGCATCAAACTAGAGTTCCTTAAGTAACAGTCATAACAATACAAGCCCACACTATTGATTTAATGACCATTAGATACGAGGCTTTTTTCCAAATGCTTAATAAATGATTCAATTTTATTTGAAACATAACCATCACAAGATCCCTGCGAGGTGGAAATTACAAGTCTAAAGAAGTTTAGTAACAGTGCCCGCCTTAAGGGCAACCAGCTAGTCAGAGATGCTCGAGGCATTCAAACTCACATCTATCTGACCTAAAGTCTGCCGCACTTTATACCTAAAAAGACATGGACGATGCTCTTTTTGTTAAACGTTGTCTGACAGCCCTGAATCTGAACAACAGGAAGCCCAAAATGATAGATCAGAGAAAACACAACTTTTGAGATTATTAACAATTTGCACCATGCATCGTGGCTCACGCCTGCAATCCCACCACTTTGGGAGGCCAAAGTGGGTGGATCACCTGAGGTCAGGCATTCGAGACTAGCCTGGCCAACATGGTGAAACCTCGTCTCTAAAAATACAAAAAAATTAGCTTAGTGTAGTGGCGAGTACCTATAATCCCAGCTGCTGGGGAGGCTGAGGCAGGAGAATCACTTGAACCTGGGAGGCGGAGGTTGTAGTGAGCCGAGACTGAGCAACAGCACTCCAGCCTGGGTGACCAGAGCAAGACTCCTTCTCAAAAACAAAAATGGTTTTTTGGCAAAACCAGGACTGAAGGACATGAGTTCCACTCAGGGTCTGAGTGCCTAGCACAGTGCATGGAGGGAAAAAAAACACCCTCACCAAGACAAATAACAAAATTCTCAGAACACTGAGGACAAACAGAAGAACTTACAAGCTTCAGAGAGAAAACACAGAGTTTTTTTTCTCGTTTTAACAAAGGATTATTAGAATGGCATTACTCATCTCAAAAATATTAGAAATTGGAAGACACGCTGAGCATGGTGGCTTACACCCATAATCCCAGCACTTTGGGAGCTGAAGAGGGAGGATCACTTGAGCCCAGGAGTTCAAAACCAACCCGAGCAACACAGCAAGACCCCATCTCTAGAAAAAATTAAAAATAAAACAAATAAGCCAGGCATGGTGGCATGTGCCTGTAGTTCCAGCTACTCAGGAGATTGAGGCTGAAGGATTGTCTGAGCCCAGGAATGCTAGGCTGCAGTGAGCTGTGACTGCGCCACTACACTTCTGCCAGAGTGACAGAACAAGACCCTGTTTCAAAAAAGAAAAGGCGGCTACGCACGGTGGCTCACGCCTGTAATCCCAACACTTTGGGAGGCCAAGGCAGGCGGATCACCTGAGGTCAAGAATTCTCAACCGGCCTGGCCAACGTGGTGAAACCTTGTCTCTACTAAAAATATAAAAATGAGCTGGGCTTGGTAGCGGGCACCTGTAATCCCAGCTGCTTGGGAGGCTGAGGTAGGAGAATCACTTGAAACTGGGAGGTGGAGGTTGTGGTGAGCTAAGAGCGCACCACTGCACTCCAGCCTAGGAGACAGAGTGAGACTCCATCTCAAAAAAAAGAAAAAAGAAATCACAAGACAATGGATAAAAGGCTTCAAAATTCTAAGAGTAAACTCACTTCTACTGAGACAAACTGCTACATGAAGTATGAAGATGGAATACCAATATTTTCACTCAAGATCTCAAAAAAAATTTGCTTTCCTTGTATCTCAGGAAGCTACTGCAGGATGTGCTCCTCCAAAACAATGGAGTAAACTATGAAAGACAACAACATAGGATCCAATGAGATACCACTAGGAGAAAAGTAAAATGAATCCCCAGGATTCCAATGCATGGGATCCAAAGATGGGTTCTGTGGAGCCAACCTAGAGCATGCCCAGCCCAGACAGGCCCCTGTGTGTATAACTGACTTACACATTCATTTATTAGGAACAGGGAACACAAAACCGAAGGCAATAAAGGAAAAAACAAATCACTCCAGTCTACAGGCCTCAGCTATAAATAACAATCACAACAATAACAACAGTGTTAAATCTTGTTCTAAACAAGATGTAAATATGCTGGGAAGGGGGATAATTGGGCAATGAGGGAATGGTTAAAGGGCCAACCAGAGTAGGAGGTTCATAAATCATGCTGGTAACAAATAAATGAAGCCACAGCAACATGCACATGCTACTTAGAGCTGCGGAGGTTGAAAGGAGTTATAAATGGTTACTCTAGGGAGGGAGTTACTTTTTACAATAAACCTTGTAGAATAAATGGCTATTCAAATTATATATATGACTAATTTGGATAAAACCAAAAACTTGTAAAATACTTTAGGACAGTAATTTCTGGCTGTATCAACCGGAGAAAGAGAACTAGTGAGAGATATACAGGTGCTCCTTGACTTACAGTAGGGTCGTGTCCTGATAAATCCACTGTAATTTGAAAATACTGCAAATTACAAGTGCACTTAATATACCTAACCTAGCGAACATCACAGCTTAGCCTCACTTAAATGTACCCAGAACACTTACATTAGCCAACAGTTGGTCAAAATCATCTAACACAAAGCCTGTTTTATAATCAAGTATGGAATATCTCACATAATGCATTGAATACTGTACTGAATGTGAAAAACAGAATGGTTACAAGGGTCTTTGAAGTATGTTTCAGCTGAATGCATATCACTTCTACATTATTATAAAGCTGCAAAATCCTAAGCAGAACCATCATAAGTTGAGGACCATCTGTAGATTTAGAAACATATTACAAAGAATCGGCTTGTGTGATTGTGGGAACTCACTAGGTGAATGTGACTGAAGTCCACAGACCCAACCAGCAAGAAGGGCAGGTGGGGGTTCTCAGGCACAAGCTGAAGAAAATTAATTAAATACACTTAATAGCAACAAAACTCACAAAACATTAAGGAAATTACTCTGATAAAAATTTCACCAAAGGACATAAAGGAAATCTTAACAGAGAAAGATGAAATAGAAGGGAGGATTCAATAGTTAAAACAAGCCAATTCTCTCAGAATTAATAAATTCAATGCAACCTCACGAAACACCCCAACAGGATTTTCCATTAAACTTGGCAAACCAGTTTTTAAATTCATATGGAATACTACAAACGCAATATTAGAAAACCTTCTGAAAATCCAAGAAAAGATGATGATCAAACATTAACTCATTGTAATTACACAAATTTTAGAGTATAACTCTAGAACAAAATGGACTCACACAGCCACAGAATGGAACAGCAAGTCAGGGACAGTCGTGTACCTATAAGAACATGGCACGTGATGAAGGTGGCCTTTAAATCATATTGAGAAAGTTGTATATTCATCTGAGAAAAAGAAAAATCAGCCAAATTGGATCCCTACATCACACCAACCACAAATTTTAGATGAATTAAAGATCTAATTTTAAAGTCTAACCTTTAATATCTTTTAAGAGATAATATAGGCATATATCTTCATAGCAGTAGGGCAGCAGACCTTCTTTTTTTTTTAATATATATACTTTTTATTGCATTTTAGGTTTGGGGGTACATGTGAAGAACATGAAAGACTGTTACATAGGTACACACATGGCAGTGTGATTTGCTGCCTTCCTCCCCATCACCTATATCTGGTATTTCTCCCCATGCTATCCCTCCCCAACTCCCCACCCCCCGCTGTCCCTCCCCTTTTTCCCCCCGACAGACCCCAGTGTGAGATGCTCCCCTCCCTGTGTCCATGTGTTCTCATTGTTCAACACCCACCTATGAGTGAGA
>PVKV010011869.1:0-68486 GCA_004027835.1 Alouatta palliata
AGTGAGAATATGCGGTGTTTGATTTTCTGTTCTTGTGTCAGTTTGCTGAGAATGATGGTTTCCAGGTTCATCCATGTCCCTACAAAGGACACGAACTCATCATTTTTGATGGCTGCATAATATTCCATGGTGTATATGTGCCACATTTTCCTTGTCCAGTCTACCATCAATGGGCATTTGGGTTGGTTCCAGCTCTTTGCTATTGTAAACTGTGCTGCAATGAATATTCGTGTGCATGGATCCTTATAGTAGAATGATTTATAGTCCTTTGGATATATACCCAGTAATGGGATTGCTGGGTCAAAGGGAATTTCTATTTCTAGGTCCTTGAGGAATCGCCACACTGTCTTCCACAATGGTTGAACTAATTTACACTCCCACCAACAGTGTAAAAGCGTTCCTATTTCTCCATATCCTCTCCAGCATCTGTTGTCTCCAGATTTTTTAATGATCGCCTTTCTAACTGGCGTGAGGTGGTATCTCAATGTAGGCTTCATCCCGGGGATGCAAGGCTGGTTCAACATAGGCAAGTCTATAAACATAATCCACCACATAAACAGAAGCAAAGACAAAAACCACATGATAATCTCAATTGATGCAGAGAAGGCCTTTGACAAAATTCAACAGCACTTTATGCTAAAAACCCTCAATAAACTAGGTATTGACGGAACGTATCTCAAAATGATAAAAGCTATTTACGACAAACCAACAGCCAATACCATACTGAATGGGCAAAAACTAGAAGCATTCCCTTTGAAATCTGGCACTAGACAAGGATGTCCTCTCTCACCACTCCTATTCAATATAGTACTGGAAGTTTTAGCCAGAGCAATCAGGCAAGAAAAAGAAATAAAGGGTATTCAAATAGGAAAGGAAGAAGTCAAATTGTCTCTATTTGCAGATGACATGATTGTATATCTAGAAGACCCCATCGTCTCAGCCCAAAATCTCCTTAAGCTGATAAGCAACTTCAGCAAAGTCTCAGGATACAAAATCAATGTGCAAAAATCACAAGCATTCCTATACACCAGTAACAGACTGAAAGAGAGCCAAATCAAGAACCAACTGCCATTCACAATTGCTACAAAGAGAATCAAATACCTAGGAATACAACTAACAAGGAACGTAAAGGACCTCTTCAAGGAGAACTACAAACCAGTGCTCAATGAAATAAGAGAGGACACAAACAGATGGAGAAACATTCTTTCTTAAAATCAAAAGTTACCAGGAGGAACTCAAAATCTTCCAAATCGAATCACTTTTTACTATGATTTTCCTTACAAATGTTCTCTGATGTAGGAAAGATGCAGGATGCATTTGGAGATAATATATTTTGAAAGCAACCTCTAGGCATAAATTGTGTCACTGTTTAATCCTGAAGGACTTTGAAAGATCCTGATTTTACAGTGATAGCGTAAGTTTTTGCTTTGTTTTAAGGCACTTTCAATAAACCTGAGAAAATTACCTAAGAATTTTTTGGGTTAAAAATAATAAAAGAAACATGCTAGTTTAAAGGGACCAATTTGGATTTCCAACATCGTTTGAAAATATGAGGTTTATGTGAATGAATTACCTTCAGCTAACTGAAGGTACATTAGGTAGCTGAAGGTCAGAGAGGTTAAGTTCTCCAATATTAAAGAGCTGTAAGACAACTTTAGTTGATTTTAGAATTTATCAGAGCTTGCACTTTATATAGTTTTTAAATAACACCGCAGGCAGCATTATGCCGGAACATTTATATTCCTTGGTTACTTGAATCTGCTTGCTTCTTCACAGACTCCTTCATATCCACCTCTTCTCTGTTGTCAAAGCTATCATATGTCACTTCATGCACAGATTATAATGATTATAATTCTAGCAGGGTTTCTAGTCTCTCACTCTCTCGCTTTCAGAATTAAAGTGTATATCTAATATGGAAACGAATGTAATCTTTCTCAAACTTTATTTTCATCAGCCTAACCCCATACTTGGGTTACTTACTGTCATGAAAGAGGGTGACCATATATTCCAGATTGCTCAGGATGGTCCTGATTTATACATGTCATCCTGGAACAATTATTAAGTACCCTCTTTCATTCTTAAAAATTTCTAGATTTGGGTAACAGATTATATGGTATTCCTACATATAATTTATTACTTCTGGATATTTCACCTTATATCTCTCAGCCACCATTACTCTGCATCCTACAAGCTAATCCACTTGTTTCTCCTATGCAAAACTGATGTCATGTAACTCTACCCTGCCTTCCTACCCTTTGACCCTTAATTATAATCACTCCTTTTCATAGAATTTATTCATTCAACAAATGTTCGGTGAGCACCAGTTGTGTGTCTGTCCCTGTTTTAAGTCCTGGAGTTAGGGCAGAAGCAGGACAGACAATGTTTGTGCTCTCACAGAGCTTCTACAGTATAGCATCCATTCAGCTACTGGCTACATGGTGAGGACTACAGTATTTGCTCATATATTTACGCAGTTTGTTCATTGTCTTCTCTCCAGTATTATACCTTTTTGAAAAATAAATGAGGATAAGTGAAAATATGATCAATCCCATCTCCATGTTTCCCCTCACAATACATAGACAGGATCTGGCAACTATGGTGATTTTAAAATGCTGTGTAAGAGTCAAAGGGCTCTCTGAAGGCTCACTGAAAGAATCAACCCACAAAAGACAGATTCATTGAAGACAAGATATACAACTTTATTTAAGACCTAGAGATATAGGGGAAATTGTCCATTTTTATGCTTTGGTTCAACAAAGTATGGACAGCCATGCAGAAATATGATTGGATAAAAATGGTATGATCTATTGCTAATAGACTAAATGGGGAAATCCAGCAAGGGCTGTCTGTGTAGATTCTTGACCTCTCTGAGTGTGCAATTCTTCCTCTGGGTATGGGGTAGGACCCTTTATGGAATGGGGATCTTATTACCTATAGTAAAATAAGGTACATCAGATAATTTACATATGGCCAGTCTTTACACAGAGAGATGGAGGGAAAGTTAGAGCAGCATTTGTAGGTTTTATGGCTGGCTCTGGGAAAAAGGAGTTCTGGTTTCCGTGATCGATCTCAGGGAAGAGAGATTCTAGTTTCTATGACTAGCCTTGGGGGAGAATGGGACTGAACAACATGAAGGCAGGAGAAGGGCAGAGAAAAACTTTTGCTTCTGAGGCTGCTTCTGAAGACTTCATTTTGGGGTATTGCTTTTTGAGCTCCAACAGCTGCCTAGTGTGCCAATGGGAAGATCTCAATGTGAAGCTCCAGGCTGCTAGGAGGAGCTGTATCTAAAGAATTATATTTAAAAAAACCATAATTCTTTTTCTGGAGTTCAAAGGAAGCAATATCTATACAGGGTTGCCACAAATGTCATGCTTTAGAACATTATGGATCTAATTAAACATCATGTTCAACCCATACTCCCACCTCTCAACACACACCACACACACCCACACCCACACACCCACAGACACACACACACAGACATGCACACACACAGACACACACACACACACACACACACTCTTATTCTTGAAGAACAAAAATCTAGATAAAACATTTGAGGAGAAAGTAAAGAAGCAGCATTAGGAAATCTAGATAATAAAACAAAAACTTTACAACCTATGACCTTGTAACGGGATCAGCACTAGCATAGCAAAAGTGTATGACTTGAGGTGAAAAATGCCATGAACATCATCAAAAATTTCACATTTCTTGTTTGCTTCATTCTGCCTATTTACATGTATTTTAGAGTGAAAGTATTGGGGTGGACAAGAGAAATGAGAGCAGTAAATGGGATATATTCATTTATACCCATGCAATTTTATAAGTTAGTTGTGTTCCATGTTATATTTTGTCACTTGTTTCAACTTCAGACTCTTCAAGGGCAGGGACTATCCCTTCTAGCTTATTACCGCATTCACTCATTCTGCTAATACTGAGTGAATACTATCTGTGGGGCACTTTGCTAGATGCTAGGACACAGCAGTGAATGAAAAAGACAAAAATTCCTGCCATTATTATTATCCAGAGCATCACCCACAATGTGTATGCCCATGAACAAAGGTCTTGACCAAACACCGCACACAAGAAATCAAGATGAAAGAAATGGTTTTGATTGCCCATTCATTACACTTATTTCTGAGATTAAGCTGCTATTAAATTTGAAAGACTAGTTGCCTTCTAATTTGACCATCCTTGTAATATTCTTAGCTTCTCGGCAAAGTTTTATATGAGCCAGTAAGGGGCTTCATCCGTAGTGCTGTTAGGCTCATTCTAATTCAATTTCTCTTTCTAAAATAAGAAAGTTATAAGGAGGAAGTGGGTAGGTCTCGGAAGATAGGTAACATTTATTAAGTATTCACTTTGTTCAGATACTATGCTAAGTGCTTTGTTTATTACATCAGCTAATAATAATACTCTTCATTTACCTCAAGGAGGTTGTTGGGCTTTAAAACATAACCACTTCTTTCCAGTTTAAGGTAACAAAAGTAATACGCCCCATGAAACAAATTCATGTGTATGTATCATCACATTTTGATAACACTAATGTGCTTTTGTAACCTGACTTACATTACTTTGTATTTATCAGGTTAACTTAATTTGGAAATAAGAAATCCATTTGAGAGTGGGAACTTCTGAGAAAATGAATTATTCAGAATGATACTACAAATGTGGTAGATTAACACGAAAATATTTTATTAACTTTTATCATCCTGAACAATACAAATATTCAGAATGGTAACTACAGATTATTTTCAGGTTGTGAGAATTAACTGGAAATGTAGTGCTCAGCTGCAAGTAGTTTAGATAATAATTGTACCATATGGCCATCTAATTTTTTAGAGAAATATGAAAAATAGAAGGCATATCAGAAAATGAAGGCTTATAGTATTAGATTAAAAAGTAATCTCATCTGCATTTAGTTTACATGGGCAAGGCATGTCACCTTCCTAAGCAGTCTTACTTTCTATCATCACTATTTTGTGTTCAACAGCTCTTTCACCCTTCAATGCCTGGAGGTCCTTTCTCAATCATTGTCACTTAGCTCTACCCTCCTAGGCTTTAGACTTTGGTGGCAAACTGAAAGGCCTCCAGGGGCTTGGCAGATACCATAATGAAGTCACACCTGTTGTGAGAGGCATGAGATGTGGTTGAGACTATAGCAAAAGTGAGAACAAATATTCTTTTAAAAGTAGCAGCTCTCCTTCTGCACAGCAAAAGAAATTATCAGCAGAGTTAACAGAGTTAACCCACAGAGTGGGAAAAAATGTTCACAATCTGTACATTTGACAAAGTAATAATATCCAGAATCTACAAAGAACTCAAATCAGATAGAACAAAACAAACAATCCCATCAAAAAGGGGGCTAAGGATATGAACAGACAAATCTCAAAAGAAGATATACAAATGGCCAACAAGCATATGGAAATGTTCAACATCATTAATAATCAGGGAAATGCAAATCAAAACCACAATGTGATACCATCTCACTCATGCAAGAATGGCCATAATAAAAAAATCATAAAATAATAGATGTTGGCAATAATGTGGTGAAAAGGGAGAACTTCTGCATTGCTAGTGGAAATGTAAACTAATACAACCATGTTGGAAAACAGTGGGGAGGTTCCCTAAAGAGCTAAAAGTAGATCTACCATTCAATCCAGCAATCCCACTACAGGCACGTACCCAGGGGAAAGACATCATTATACGAAAAAGATATTTGCACATGCATGTTTATAGCAGCACAATTTGCAATTGCAAATATATGGAACCAGCCCAAATGCCAATCAATCAACAAGTGGATAAAGAAAATGTGAGATAGATACATATATCTATCTCACAGACTACTATTCAGCCATAAAAAGGAACAAAATAATGGCATTTGCAGCAAGCTGGATAGAATTGGAGACTATTATTCCATGTGAAGTAACTCAGGAACGGAAAACCAAACATCATATGCTCTCAATCATAAGTGGGAGCTAAGCTATGAGGACGCACAGGCATAGGAATAATACAATGGACTCTGCGGACTCAGGGGAAATGGTGGAAAGGGAATGAGGGGTAAAAGACTACACACTGGATACAGTGTACACTGCTTGGGTGATGAGTGCACCACGATCTCAGAAATCACTATAAAAGAACTTACTCATGTAACCAAACACCACCTGTTCCCCAAAAACCTAATGAAATTTTAAAATAATTAAAAAAAATTTTTTTAAAGTAGCATCTCTCATGAAGGAATGCTGACCGAGTGCTTTTAGGTCTTATTTTTTCAACAGAAACTAGAAATCAAAATTTGCATGTGAATTCTCTCAATATTTAAATGCTAGCTACTTTTCTACCACTATTCTAGATGACTTCTTTCATCTACTTTATTGCCCATCCATCTCTACCCACCAGAAAATACAAAGTCACCTGTCCACCTGTTCTACATCTCCATTCTTCATATCCTGCTGGGTGATCCTATTTACTAATCCTTGTTAAGGTGTTCGCCATTGACAGTACTTGAAGTACCTTCAAAACTACATTTGCATTTAAACTACGGCTAATGCTTTCTTTAGGAAGGAATTGATATCTAAGGGTAGCTGGCTATTAGGATAGATAGTTGTTTTGAAGAAGGAGGTACCATGAATTCTCTCAAATCATAAGACATTTAAGTTGGTTATATGTTAAGCTTAGCTCTGCTGCAGGCTAATGTTACAGGTGTGAACTGAGCTAGATTCAATTTACAATACATTTACCAAAATGTACTATGTGCCAGTCAGGACTTTTTACTTTATAAAAGTGCAAACTCTTTTTACTTATAGATTTTAACTAAGTTACAACATTTTTAACTTTTATTTTTTCCTGAGAAAAATGTCTTATTTTGTGGAGGGTGAAATTTTGGTATAAAGAATGGTAGGTTTGTCTCAGTTAGCTCTGGCTGCCATAAGAAAATGCCATAAACTGGGTGGCATAAACAACAGAAGTATATTTTCTCACAGTTCTGGAGGCTAGAAGTCCAAGATCAAGGCGCTAGCATGGTTAATTTCTGGTGGTGACTCTCTTCCTGGCTTATAGACAGCTGCCTTCTCACTGATTTCTTACATGGCAAAAACAGGGGGCAGAGGAGGAGGAAGAGGGTACAGAGGAAGGGGATACAGAGAGTGTGCATGTGCATATGTCTGTGTTTTTGTGTGTGTGTGGTGTGTTTGTGTGTGAGTGTATGGGTGGTGTGTGCACGTGTGTACGAGAGAGAGCAAGAGAGAGAGCATGAGCACACAATACCCTCACATTCGGGCTTAGACTTCAACAAATAGTAGCGCATCGTAAAAAAAGATAGAAATCTTTGTTTAAAATCTTAATTTCCCAATATGTAATATATATATATATATATATATATATATATAACATAAATATAATATCTGTTAATGAGCTATACTCTAATTGTAAAACTTTTGCCATTTGAATTTTTTTCAGTTGGGTTTTGTTCCTAGAAAGGAACAGTAAATATGCTTGCTTTGCCTCTGTTTCTTTCACATTCTCTCTTTTGGTTAGTCTTTCTGAATCTAAGTTCATGGATGAATTTAACCGGGATACATGATAAAATCCATGGCTGAATTAAGAATCCTTTAGCAATGATAGATGCTTCTCGGCTTACCATTTTACCACTCTGTTTTTGTTTGCATTCAGTATGTTCTCAAATGGTCAATTAAAAAATATTTGGCAATTAATATGAGCCTAATTCAATGCTAGGTATCACAAAGTAAATAAAAATAGGTAAGGCACAGTGCCTCTTCTCAAGCAGTTTGAAGTCCATCTGGTGAAAGGAATTGATATACACAAAATGCATGGAGAACCATTAAATTCTAAATTGAGTGGCGCAGACTATCAAAGCAACAGCAGTTCTGAAAAGCATATAGTCATTTTTCTTATAGAATAGTAGCCAAAATGACTAAAAATAAAGATGACAATATGAAGCATTGGCAAGGATGTAGAACAACTGAAACTCTGATTCACTGCTGGAGGGAGCATAAAATGGTACCAACACTTGGTGAAAGGTCTGATAGTTTCTTATAAAAGTAAACATAATGGATGGACCTTGAAAAGCTTATGCTATGTAAGATAAGCTAGACATAAAGGCCAAATATTGTATTAATATGATTCTACTTACATGAGGTATCTAGATTAGGCAAATCTATGGAGACAAAAAATAGAACAGAGGTTACAAGGAGTTAGGGGTGGGGCAACGGGTTGCTTAAATAGGTTCAGAACTTCTGTTTGGAATGATAAAAAAAAAAGTTCTGGAAATGGATAGGGATGATGGTTGTGTAATATTGTGAATGTACCTAATGCTACTGAATTGTACACTTAAAATGGCTAAAATGGTAAATTTTGTGTTCTGTATATTTTACCATAATAAACAAATCACACAGTCACAAAGAATAGAATTAAAACTATCAAAGTGTATCATAAAAAATAACCCTCCAAACCAAAACAAAGCCCTACAATATAACACTCCTGTTACTCAATAATTCCAATTCTAGGTATTTATCTAAGAGGAGAAAAATGTCTACAATAACATTTGTACAAGAAAGTAGCTTTATTTGCAGTACTCAAAACCTGGAAATAACTCAAGGTATTCATCAACAGGAAAACATATAAACAACATTTGGTAAGAAATATAATGCAATACTACTCAGCAATTAAACTATACACACAACAGGGATTAATCTCAAAGGTATTATACTGAACAAAATAAGAGTTACACAAAAAGTGTCACTTGTATGATCCAATCTATATAAAATTTCCTTATATAATAAGGAAAGAGGTAGTTTATGGTGGAAATCAGAATCAAACTTTGTGTTACATAGGCATATGCATTTGCCAAAATTCATTAAATGATAGTTATCATTAGTTTGTTTCATTGCATGTAAATGTCACCTAACAAAAAAAAACTGAAAACAAATATTGATCTCTAGTTAACCATATACATACTAAAGTTTTAAAGGTGAGGTAAACTAATGATTGAAATTTACTTTGAATATATTAAAAGAAAGACTAAAGGAAAGATGGAAAGATAAGTAGATGGAAAGACAGGTAGATGGATAGATATGTAATAAAACAAATGAAGCACAATGTTAATTGTGGAATCTATGTGGTGATACATGAGTATTCATCTTTTTTTGCATGTTGGAATAGTGTTCATGGAGGGTGTGAGAACAGAAATGGGCCATGCAGTGTGGGAAACACTTTTATAGATCTAAGGAAGGGGAGCTATCACTGTCTGCAGAGGGACTCATGTTGCGCAAGGTCTAATTGAGTAGAACGGAAAGAATTGGAATTGTCATGGCAGAGTCTGGAAGCTGGTATGACTGGAGCAGGGGTTGTGTACTAGTGAGAAATAAGTTTGGATACATATTATGGGCAAGATTATGGCAAATTCTAAAAAGCAAGATAAGGGACTATAAATATATTTGGAGCATTTAGTGAAGTCCTCACAGGGCAATGGCTTGCAGTAAATAACGTCAGGAAGATTGTTCAGCCAGCAGTTTTCTCTACAAGTTGCACCATAGAGAGCCTGTAGTTAGACAGCTCGGCTACGTAATCACTGCCATAATACAGACATCAAGTAATGAAGGTGGTGTGGGTGGGGAGCAATCAGTGGGAACACTGTTCACCTTTAAACTATGAATTCATGGTTACCGTAGCCATTACTGTATATATCTTAACAAATTTGTTTAAAGAATTTTAGGGAGGACTATAACATTTTTCTTATAGAATAGTTTTACATGTACATGCATCATTTACTATAAATCTCTTTTGTTTGATACCAGGTGAGGTACTTGGTTTTTATGTTCTTAACATGAATGGAAAACGATTTAGAAGCTCATCACTCTAATCATATTCACCAGAACCCTGTCTCCAAGAGGTATGAAGCAATGTAGTACAGGAATTGTATAATATTAAAGGATCCAAAAGAGCCTATTAATAGTGAAGAGATGTTAGGACTTAAAGTTGGACATACTGGGACATGTTTCAGCAAACTAGCTATTGCAACATTGTATGTTGTAGGCCACCAAACAAAAATGAACAAGTAGATTGTGAAATGACTTGAACACATAAAAAAGGCTTGTAAAGAGGCCAGAGTAGAAGTAGTTATATGAGATTTTAACTACCCAGGGATAGACTGGCAGCATTTAGTGGAAGAGACAAGACTGAAAGATTTTTATGGCTTTGGAACATGATTACTTTTTGATGACATACTATGTCGTCCACTATGATGAGTATGATGTTAAGTAACATATGGCTGAATACCTACAAACATTGAAATATGTTGTGTTTTAGTGACAACATTTCTAGTGGTGAATAGGAAAGGGTGATAACACTTTTTTTTAAGGATATTGAGCAGAAGGATTTAGAAAGTGATGATTAGAAAGGTCAGATGCAGCTATGGACACATCCAGTATTAAGCGGGCAGCTTTGGACAAATGTAGTTTAAAAAAAACAAAGATGGCCAGGCGCAGTAGCTCACGCCTGTAATCCCAGCACTTTGGGAGGCCGAGGCCGGTGGATCACGAGGTCAACAAATCAAGACCATCCTGGCCAACATGGTGAAACCCCATCTCTACTAAAAAATACAAAAATTAGCCAGGCGGGGTGGCACGTGCCTGTAGTCCCATCTGCTCGGGAGGCTGAGGCAGGAGAATTGCTTGAACCCAGGAGGCGGAGGTTGCAGTGAGCTGAGATGGTGCCACTGCACTCCAGCCTGGCGCCTGGCGACAGAACAAGATTCTGTCTCAAAAAAAAGATAATTTTTACGGTTAGAAAATTTGAGGGCACATATAGATGCATACAAAATTAATGAGAAAGAATAGCAACTGTAACTAAAAAAGGAAACTAAGATTAAAATAAATATGCAATGTTTTAAAGGAAGAAAAATTAGAGGGACAGGCAAATGATGATTACAGATAACAAATTGCTGATTCTTTGGTTTCTTATATTTATTGAAAAGAACTGAGGTGTGCATGAGTGTGGGCAGAGGAAACAAAGCATTAATGAGATTTAAAAGAAATCTGACGTGAATGGAGAAAGGACAAACCTCTTCTGAGGCTCACTGACTGTGAGCTAGGATACACAATCAGAGACTAAAGCAACCGTGTTTCCTAGCCTCCAAGTGGTTAGGCCTAATGAAGAGATCAATTCATCAAGTCTCAGACAAAACAAAGCAAATTTAATACAGGAACCCTGAGCATGGCCAAGACTAAGAAGGCAGAGACTGTTCAACTATGCCTTAGAGATTTATACTTTCTGGAAAACAGTACATTTCTTGGCAGCTCACAAATTCCACATGTATGTTGGGAAGCCTCTAAGTGTATTTGATTTGTTCAGAAACAGGTGTAATCCATCTAAAACAACTAGGCCATCTATTGTAAGCCAAGAGAAAGAGAAGAAAGAAAGAAATCGTCAAAGCAAATGAATGCCAGTGTTGCCAAGAAAATCTCCCTGGTCTCATCTGTAGTTACAGATGAGTAAGTACTAGCAATTTCTGGATACATGTGATTTCACCTGTAAAAGAAAATAAATTAGAAATCTCACTGTCCAACTTTGCCTGACTGGTAGCTTGTAAGTTTCAGGCACTCTTTGGAGAATACTGAATTCAGAAACTGATGGAGGAATTAAAAGTCACACAAAATAAACAAGTTCAAAGGTTTTAGATACCTTCGAACTACATCTATTTGATTCTGTTCCCACCTGAAGTGTATTTTTCTCATTTTGAAAAATAATTGTTCTCTTTTAAAAAATTAAACATGGTATAAAGAGAAGGCAACAGAATATACAAATAAAATATTCACAGATTGGAACACACACAACATTCACAGATTCAAGGTGTATGAAGTACCAAAATAAGAAAGAAAAATCTGACAAGCCCATCCAAAAACACAGCATAAAAACCAATATATTTATTTTGCTTATTATAGAAGGATTAATTTGGAATAAAATTAATATGAACAGTATACTACTCTCATTATAGATATCCGCTAAATAATTAAATTTTGAATTCTTTTTTATGATCTGTATATTTATATTGAAAAATATATTTACGTTTGATAAATATAGCATCTGATAATTTATGTAGAATAACTGTTCAGATAATCTGGTAATGGAAAGAGTTACTTTGCATTCATAAATGCTTTGTACTTCTATACCGCAATGCTTTTTAGTGGAGGAGAGCCAAGCCATCTGGGGTATATTACTTGGAAGATTGTTTCTCTATATATTACAGCTAAAATCACTCATGGTACTACTCTTAATAGAAACAAGAATCTGTTTTCTTGACTTCCAGTACTCTGCTCTGTTGAATAATATTCTAAGGTTTTATATAGAGAACCACTAGAGAGTTTATATTATTCTTATAATCTTAAGAAAAGAAAATTGCTTAAAATTAGCCTTAGCTATAAGGTTAACCTGGAATTGAAATCAGAAAAAGGCTGGCATTCAGAACAGAAACGCATAATTAAGAAAGTTAAAGGCCGGGCTCGGTGGCTCACGCCTGTAATCCCAGCACTTTGGGAGGCCGAGGCAGGTGGATCACGAGGTCAAGAGATCGAGACCATCCTGGTCAACATGGTGAAACTCTGTCTCTACTAAAAATACAAAAAAAATTAGCCGGGCATGGTGGCACGTGCCTGTAGTCCCAGCTACTCGGGAGGCTGAGGCAGGAGAATTGCTTGAACCCAGGAGGCGGAGGTTGCGGTGAGCCGAGATCGCGCCATTGCACTCCAGCCTGGGTAACAAGAGCGAAACTCCGTCTCAAAAAAAAAAAAAAAAAAAGAAAAAAGAAAGTTAAATCTGTTCCTACACCCAAATCAACATTTCATAAAGAATCTTTTTCTTTATTATTATTAACTTTTAACAACAAGCAACTGTGAAAGTATTACAAGTAAATAATTTGAAGGAAATTCTTAAAGGGGTGGTAATAGGAAGTAGCAGGTTTTCTGAGATATAAGAAAACTGGTAAGTCAAAGACGACTTCTAACTTCAGAGAATGGCTAGGTCCTGGTGCTTTGTTTAAAGTACCTGCCTTGCACTGATGACTTTTAAAATCCTGAGAAATTATTCTACAGTCTGGAAGCAGAGAATAGGTTTGGCCAACCCAATTCCTAGGGATGTAGATTTGTGAGCAGTTCCACGTGTTTCCTGCAGCAGATATAATCTGTTCATTAATAATGGCTCTAACTTTCACAATTTTATAGGAGCCAAAAGCAAAAAAAAATTACAGCTTTAAATATAGGCATGCTATGCATAGGATACGAAAGAAAAATCCTACCTCATGTCAATCAGTTTATGACTTGAGGCAGAAGTTTGATTATCCTTATCTTAATATACACAATAACAAGTGTTAGTGTTGGCCGTAAAATTCTAGTGGTGATTGAAATTGCTGAGTTTTGAAAAGAATTATTTGCTTTAGTGTTCAGGAAAGAAGGCAACATCTCACTTTTTGATCTATATTTCCCAAGGGAAGAGGAGAGACAAGGAGTGTAATCTTACAGTGATAGATAAGTTTATGCTCCTGAAAAGATAATTAGAACATCTATCTCTAAAACAGATTTGGGACCAAAAAAAAAAAAAAAAAATTCCAAACTCAGAAAAATCAAGATGTTAAAACAAAAGAGATGACTTGGAGAATTATAACACTTTGCTAGAACAAGTTGAGTGGGTTCCAGAAATATATGTTTCTTTTAGGAATAGACATTCCCATCCTTCCTTCTTCTCCTTGTTGAGCAGAGATGCCTCATCTGACTGATGAAATCTGGAGAAATCTCTGGCTTCTTGGTTCTGCTGCTTCATGAAAAAGCCAGTTCAACTCAGGGAACTGGTGTTAGAAATCCCAATTGTGACTGCAAGTTAAAGGCAGTCAGATTTACCAGCATCACAGGAAATATTTTGATCCCTACCTGACTCCTGTGAAGATTTATCAGATGGTTCAAAATCTGTAAGAAGATGGGTGGGATTGTGACTTTGGAAACCTGAAAAATGTTCTAAGTAAATAGATGCCAGAGGTCCTGAAAATATTCCAAGCCTTGTTTATCGCAGAAAGCTTCCCCATCATCACAGTTACACTAGTCTTGGGAGGTAATCTAGTGAGGTGCTCGCAGTGGATTTTGGAGTCTCACTGCTTAGGTTTGGATGCGGTCTTCACCTTTGTCACCTTGAGCAAGTCACTTAACTACTCTAGGCCTCGATTTCCTCATCTGCAAAATAGGGAGCATAAGTAATATTACCAAATAATTGCCCAATAAAGATAAGCAGTTTTATTTCTTATTTTCTTTTAATACTCTTGGATATTAAATACTCTTTCATATGTTTGGGGAATACAGCAAGTACAGCATTTCTAAAATGATTGCCTCATTCCTTGTAACAGATATCAAAAAGTACTACTGTTAGAGATGTGAAATTATATCATTTACATCTGACAGGCCTGCGACAAGGTATATCATCTATCCCACCCCCTTACAAGTATATCAGTTTTCTATTGCTGCTGCTACAATTACCAGAAACTTAGTGGCTTCCAGAAACACAAAGTTATTGTCTTACTGTAAGTTCTGTAGGTTAGACATTTGAAATGAGTTTCACTGGGCTAAAATCACGGAGTTGACAGCGTTGTGTTTTCTTTCATTCTGGTTGTGTTTTTCTCCAGATCTAGGGGAAAATCTATTGCCTTTCCTTTTCCCGCTTTTAGACACTGCCTGAATTCCTTGGCTCATGACTTGTTCCTCCGTCATCATCTTTTTCACGAGTTACATCTTCTGACTTCTGTCTCTCTCTCCTACTTTTAAGAACCCTTGTGATCACATTACACTCATCAGGATAATCCTCCCATATCAAGATCCTTAACTTAATAACACCTGCAAAGCTCCGTCTTCCATGCAACCTAGTGTAATCACAGGCTCAGCAAATTTGGTTGTAGTCATCTTTGGGAGACTGTTGTTCTGCCACACATAACAGGTAAAGAAACTGAGGCCCAGGGAAGCTAACTGACATTGTAATCTTCACACTCTTCGTGCATAGTTGGTACTAAAGCCCATGTTTCATCATAAAATTTTTATTGATACATTGTTGTTAATTACAGTCATCATACTCTGCTATTGAATATAAGAACTTATTCCTTTGATCTAACTGTATGTTGGTGACCATTAACCAACCTCTTTTCTTTACCCTCCTCCCACCCACACACGCTTCCCAACCTCTGGTATCTATTATTCTACTTTCTACCTCCATGAGATGAACATTTTTAGTTCTCGCAGGAGAACATGTAATATTTGTATTTCTGTGCCTAGCTTGTTTCACTTCACTAATGACCTTCAGTTCTATCATGTTGCTACAAATGACAGGATTTCATTCATTGTTAATGGTCAAATAATATTCCTTTGTGTATATATACCACATTTTCATGATCTTTTGATGCACTGATAGACACACGTTGATTCCATATCTTTGCTATTGTGAATAGTGCTGCAATAAATATGGGGGTACAGCTATCCTTCTGATACACTGGTTTTTCCATTGGATAAATTCTTAATAGCAGGATTGCTGGTCAAGTGGTAGATCTGTTTTAGTTTATTTTTTAGAAAGCTTCATACTGTTTTCCCCAGTGGCTGCACTAATTTACATTTCCACCAAAAGTGAATTAAGAGTTCCCTTTTCTGTGCTTCTCACCAGCATTTGTTATTTTTTGTCTTTTTGATAATAGCCATTCCAAATAGAGTAAGATGGCATCTCATTGTGGTTTTGATTTGCATTTCCCTGATGAATGATTTGTGCATTTATTCATATATCTGCCAGCCATTTATATATTTTTTATTGAGAAATGTCTACTGATATCTTTTCCCAAATTTTAATGAGAGGATGCTGCTGCTGATTATCATTTCACTGTTGAGGTGTTTTAGTTCCCTGTGTATTCTGGATATTGATCACTTGTCAGAAGAATAGATTGCAAATATTTTCTTCCATACAACAGTTTGTCTCTTCACTGTTGCTTCATTTGCTGTGCAGAAGTTTTTAGTTTCATATAGTTCCATCTGTTTTTATTTTTGTTGTCTGTGCTTTTGAGGTCTTTGCCTAGACCAACGTCCTGAAGTGTTTTCTCTAGGTTTTCTTCTAGTAGATTAATAGTTTCAGGTCATAGGTTTAAGTCTTTCATCCATTGTGAGTTGATTTTTGATTACAGTGGGAGACAGAAATCCAGTTTCATCCTTCTGCATACAGATACCCAATTTTTCCAGCACCATTTTTTCAAGAACATGTCCTTGCCCCAATATACATTCTTGCCATCTCTGTCAAAAAGCAGTTGGCTATAAATATATAGATTTATTTCTGAGTTCTTTATTCTTTCTATATTGGTCTCTGTGTGTTTTTATACCAGTTTCATGCTGTTTGGGTTTCTACAGCCTTGTAATATATTTTGAAGTCAGGTAGTGTGATGCCTCCAACTTTGTTCCTTTTGCTCAGGATCGCTGTGGCTAATTGGGCTTTTTTTTAGGTTCCATATTAATTTTAGGATTTTTCTAATTCTGTGAAGACAGACATTGGTATTTTGGTAGGGACTGCATTAAATTTGTAGATACTTTGGGCAGTATCTTAATTTTAAACATACTAATTTCTCCAATCCATGAACACAGAATGTCTTTTCATCTGTTTGTGTCCTCTTCAATTTCTCTCATCAGTGTTTTATATTTTTCCTTGTAGAGGTCTTTCACATTCTTTGTTAAATTTAGTCCCAGGTATTTTATTTTTTGTAGCTATTGTAAATGGCATTACCATCTTGATTTCTCAGTTTGTTCATTATTGGTATATAGAAACAATATTGATTTTTTAATGTTTATTTTGTATCCAGCAACTTTACTGAATTTATCGGATCTAGAACCTTTTTGGTGACATCTTTAGGTTTTCCTAGCTATAAGATTATATTATCTTTAAAGAGGTACAATTCAAATTCCTCTTTTCCAATTGGGAAGCCTTTTATTTCTATCTCCTGCCTAACTGCTCTGTCTAGGACTTCTAGCACTATGTTGAATAGGAGCAGTAAAAGTGAGAATCCTTGTCTAGTTCCAATTCTCAGAAGAAAGGCTTTTCCCATTCAGTATGTTAGCTGTGTTACCATATACGGTCTTCATTATGTCAAGATACACTCTTTCTATGTCTAGTTTATTGCGTGTTTTTTTTTTTTAATCATGAAGAGATGTTGAGTTCTATCAAATGATCTTTCTGCATCTATTGAGATGACTGTATGGTTTAGTCTGTTGATGTAATATATCATGTCTATCGATTTCCATATGTTGAACCATCCTTGCATCACTGGGATAAATTTCACTCGATCATGGTGTATCATTTTTTTTGGATGTACTGTTGTTCTGTTCAGTTTTTCTATTTCTTCCCGATTCAATCTTGGTAGGCTGTATGTGTGAATCTATCCATTTTCTTTAGGTTTTTCTAGTTTGTTAGCATATATGTGTTTATGATAGTCACTGATGATCTTGTGTATTTCTATGGCATCGATTGTACAGTTTCCTTTTTTGTTTCTAATTTTTTTTTTTTTTTGCATATTATTTCTTGGTTGGATTGGCTTACTCATATTTCTCTTTCCAGAAAAACATTTTTTAAATTGATTCTTTGTATTTTTTTGTCTCTATTTTAAGTTTTGCTCTGATCTTCATTATTTCTAATTTTGGATTATTGCTTTTCTAGTTCCTTGGAGTGCATCATTAGATTGTTCACTTGAAATCTTTCTACTTCTTTGCACAGTTATTGCTATGAACTTCCCTCTTAGTACTTCTGTTGCTCTATTCCATAGGTTTTGGAAAGCTGTGTTTCAATTTTCATTTGTTTCAATAAATTGTTTTATTTTCTCCTTAATTTCTTCCTTGACATAATGGTCATTCAGGAGCATATTGTTTAGTTTCTATGCATTTGTACAGTTTCCAAAGTTCCTCTTGATCCTTATTTCTAGTCTTATTCCATTGTGATCTGAGAAGATACTTGATATAACTTTAAGAAATTTATTAAGACTTGTTTTGTGGCCTAACACATAGTCTATCCTGAAGAATGTTCCATGTGCTGACAAAAATGTGTATTTTATAGCTGTTGGAAGGAATGTTCTATAAATGTATTATGTATATTTGATCTAATGTGCAATTTAAATCCACTCTTGGTTAATTTGGTCTAGATGATCTAATGCTGAGAGTGGGGTGTTGAAGTCCCCAACTATTATTGTATTAGAGTCTATTTCTCCCTTTAAGTCTAATAATATATGCTTTATATATGTGGGCTCTCTGGTGTTGTGTGCAAATATTTTTAGAATTATTTTATCTTCCTGTTAAATTGTTTCATTTATTATATAAAGACTATCTTTATCTCTTTTTACTGTTATAAAGTCTGTTTTATCTAATATAAGTACTCCTGGTTACTATTGGTTTCCACTTGCAGGCAATATCTCTTTCTACACCCTTCCTTTCAGTCTATATGTGTCTTTATAGGTGAGGTGAGAAGAGGTTCTTGTAGGCAGGATATTTTATTGTTTTTATTTTTAATCTATCCAGCCAGTCTATATCTTTTAAGTGGAAAGATTAATCCATTTAGTTTCAAGGTTACTATTGATATGTGAGGTCTTATTTTTGTCATTTTATGAATTTATTTCTTGTTTTTTTTTTTAATACTCTGTGTTCCTTTTTTCCTCTCTTTTTGGGGTTTGGTGCTTTTCTTTTAAAGTAGTAACATTTTTTTTCTTTTTCTTATTTCTTATTCTTCTTATTCTCACATACTGAAATGTTTGTTATACCAGTGGGTTCTATACTTTTTTTTTTTGTATTTTCATGAAGATAAATATTATTCTTTTCCTTCCAAATACTTCCTTAAGTATTTCTTGTAGGACTGGTCTAGTGCTGATGAATTCCCTCAGCTTTTGATTTTCTGTGAAAGACTTTATATCACCTGTATTTAAGAAGCCTAACTTTGGTGGGTAAAGCATCTTTGGCTGGTAGTCCTTTGCTTTCAGCAATTTGAACATGTCATTCCATTCTCTCCTGGCTTGTAAGGCTTCTGCTGAGAAATACGCTATTATCTGATTGGGGTTCTCTTAAGTGACAAGATGCTTTCCTTCTGCTGTTTTTAGAAGTCTCTCTGTCTTTGACTTTTAACTGTTTTACTATAAAGTGATCTGAAGAAGACCTTTTTGAATTGCATATATTTGGGGATCTGTGAGTTTCCTATATCTGAGTGTCTAAATCTCTTTTTAGACTTGGTAAATTTTCAGGGATTATTTCATGAAATAGGTTTTTTATCCCTTTGGTTTTATTTTAGCTTTCTGGAACACCAAAAATTCAAATATTTGGTCACTTTATTGAATCCTATATGTCATGTACGCTTTGTTTATTCTTTCCTTTTTTTTTTTGGTTTTAGTCTTACTGAATTATTTCAAAAAACCTGTTTTCAAGTTCTGATGTTCTTTCTTTTGCTTGATCTAGTCTATTGTTGAAGCTTGTGAATGTATTTTTCATTTCATTCAATGAATTATTCTGTTCCAGGATTTCTGTTTGGTTCTTTTTTATGATATGTATCTCTCTGGTAACTTGCTAATTTATATCATTAGTTTTCTTTGCTGATTTACTCCTATTATTTATCTGTCTTCTCGTATCACACTGAGTTCCTTTAATATCTTTATTTTGAATTTTTATTGGCATATACATTGGAATCTGTTGCTGGAGAATGATTATGTTGCTTTAGAAATGTCTTATTTCCTTTCCTCTTCATGTTTCCTGTTTCTCCTTACATTGATATCTGTGCATTTGGTGTAATAGCTGCTTCCAATTTTTGGGATTTGCTTTTGTAAGAGAGGACATTTTCCCACTCATATATCTATGGTGTTGGGTAGGCACTGATTTTGGCTGTGTGCAATAGTGTAGGCTCCATATACTTTATTTGGCTAAATAGCATCAGTGGTATCTGCTATTTCCTTCATGTCTTAATGTGTGGTTGTTAGTGGAAGCTGTGGTGAAGTTTTGCTGGGGACAGGGACACTAGGTGGGCCAGTTCTCAGGCCCCAGTGATCACAGCAGTGTGCTGAGTATGACTGTTTTGGGGCCCAAGGTAGTATGCAGGCATTGTTGTTAGCAGATCCATGCAAGCTGATTCTTGCACCTCCAGTGGAATTGCTCAGGTGCCAGCAGTGGCAGCAGTCATTCAGGTATGTGGGCAGGTCTTTGGGCTGCTAGGCAGCAGGCATGGCATGAGTGATGGCAGTGGTAGTGGCAGGACAACCTTCTGGCTCCTAAACAATCTGCACTGGTGTTGGCAGTGGCTGTGATGAGCTTGCAGGACTAGGCCTGAGGCTTGCAGGTGGTGCACGTAGGTGGGTGCCAGTTGTGGTGGGAGTCTCAGGTTGGGTGGGCCTGTCTTCAAGGCCCCAAGAGGAGTTCTGAGGTGTCAATAGTAATAGACCGGACAAAACAGTCTCCAGGCTCCTGGACAGCATGCTCAGACACTGCGTAGTGGGTGGGGGCTCAGAGTCAGGTATGATGGACCTGTCCTCAAGCCAGCCAACTTTTGGGTGCTGGCTAAGGTGGGAAGGGATGGGATGATCCCCAAGCCCTTGTGGAGTGCTTGGGTATGGGTGGCAGTAGCTACATTATAGCCTTGTTTCTGGGGTAGGCAGAATTGCTTTCAGTGTCAGTAGCCATAGACAGGCAGCTGGGTATGCAGGCTTTGGTCCTTTTTCTGACTGCAAGCAGTAAAGCCTAACTTCGGGGCATTTGTAAATGCATAGCAGCCCCTCTGCTGGGGAAGGGGGAACAGGGTCACTGCCAGTGGGGCATGCTTTGGTACTCAGTGGCAGCACCCTGAGTGCTGGTAGGGGGAGTTTGTCCTCAGGGCACATGAAAATGTGTGGTGGGCCTGATGCCAGGGACTGTGGGGTCATTGTGAATGTGTTATGCTTTGGAAATGGCAGCAGCAGCCAACATTGGCAGTGGCTGCAGGATGCTTAAGACTGACAGGATGTGTGGGACCCAGTGTGAGCTCCTTCTCTGGAGCAATGCCTTCATGCAGTCTCCAGGTGGTTTTCTATGTTACTCTCAGGGCCTGCAAGGGTTGAGGGACTCTCCTATGGTTAGAATTCCAGGAGTCCACAGTGTGAATTTGGCCTTTCTGTGGTCTCTTACTTACCCTTTCCCTGCATTGGGAAGCTTCTTTGGGCTCCCAGTTAATCTCAACTGAGCAGACTGTCTCACTTCCCTCAGTTTGTTTGCCTTAGGTATTTCTTGTTACTTCTCTGTTGAGTTCTGGAGTTCTCTTAGAGGATCTATTTGAAGTGCAGTTGTCTACTCACTGTTTTGGTTCTTCTTTGTGGAGCAGGTGAGTACCAGATGTTTCTAGCCAGTCATCTTGAAGCACCCCCTTCCCATGTTTCTTACTTTCTAGGTCTCTGATCTTTCTAGTATGATTGACTGAAAAAAAAAAAATCTCACATTTGATTGTTTAGTAAACCAAGGATGGCAGTCAGCATGAGGTTTATGCTATTATATACTGTTTTGACTCTTTCTTAAGGTTAATGGAATGAACTTAAGATGTTTGGAAGGGTGTACATTTTAGTTACAGAAAGGATTAGACAGATCTACTAATTCTAGTACAAAAGGTCATAGGCTAGAGAAGAAGTGGTTATAACATAAAATCTAAGCTTGTCTAGTGTTATTAGAATATGCAAATTCCATAACTGAAGAAATGGGGTTATCAAACTTAGAAGGTTAAGAGAGCAGACTCAAATGAGCTATAATGTCAACAAATTGATAATTCCTATGTCTAGAAGAGTGCCACTTGTCCTTTGAGATGCTTGTTTTCTGAGAAACTGAGAATACTATTTCTCTTTTTATGCAACTGGAAGAAAATTCTGTAAATAATTCAAATAAAATACAGAGCATGGTCCGGTCCCTATTCTTGTAGAATTTACAGTGTAACCATTAATGCAAAAACAAAATATATAATTAGGGAAAAATTAAATGAAATTCCTATGTGCTAGTAGCTACAATCACAATTGTTTAGAGAAAAAGGGGGATCACCGGGCTAGAGTAGCCAGAGAAGCCTTTATGGTAGAGGTCGAATTAAATTTGGCCTTGAAATCAGGAATACAACCTTCAAAAATATTGACATCCCTGGTCTCAGTAAATCTAATAAGAATCCAGCCAAAGGAATTAAAAATGTAGACAAATACATCTTAGCATGCCTTATAACTGAAAAATCCTGAATGTCTCTCAAACAGAGGAATGGTCAAATAAATTATAGTAGAGGAATACATGGGACTAGTATACAGCTATTGAAATGATGTTTTTGAAAATTACTCATGATTGAAAAATGCTTATGTTATATTGTTAAGCCAATAAACAGGATAATATACTTTATACTGTATTTATAAAGATTTATTATTTCAACAGACTCTTTAAAAGTCAATAAAATGTATTATATTTCTAGTAGAAAAAGAATAATATAGACACTTGCCTCAGAGACCAGAAAAGTTACAGCAGAGTTTGTCTTATTTCTAAGAAAGCACATACAGTGGCTGCTGGCTATCCAAGTTCCTCCATCCTCTCCTTAGGACTCCTTACATCAAAGAGACCCTGTAGGAAGTTACCTTAAGAGTCTTATCACCACCTACTCCATGGGATGGCAAGCTCAGCTCAACTAGGATAGATAATGTGAGTTAAGGCAGGAAAAATATCAAATAGGTAAAAATACAACTGACTCTAAAATAAGTGCTAGGTGAGATTGTGGAGAACAACTCTTGCTTGGATGGCCAGGGGAAATAAAGTAGGAAAAAAGAGAAGTTGTAGAAGGAATATAGACAGGTGAAGGGGGAGGTAACTGAGAACCTGGTATGGATGAGACAGCATCAATCTAGTATTTGAACCATTTTCTGAGATCAGTCTGAAGGTACTCTTGGTCCTGGTCAGATAGATATAAAAGCAGCCTCAGACCCACAGCTGAAATCCTAGGTATCTACCAAACAGAAACAAAAAAGATGTGTCTGCACAAAAGCTTGCAAACCACTGTTCATAGTGGCTTTATTCATAAAAGCCAAAAAGTTGGGGAAAACAACACTGATATTCATCAACTTCTGAATTTTAAAAATGCAATAAATCCATAAAATTCAGCAATGAAAAGAAGTAACGATACATGCTATGGCATGGACAAACCTTTAAAACATTATGGTAAGTGAAAAAAGCCACATGCAATAGGTTTTATTGTATAAATCCATTTATATGATATGTCCATAATAGGCTAATCTATAGAGACAGAAAATGGTTACTTAGAGGTAGCAATGGGATGGTAGTTTTAAGGGGTGGTATCAGGAATGTGGAATGACTGCTTATGGGTATGGGTATGGAGTTTCTATTTGAGGTGATGGAATGTTCTAAAATTAGATCATAGTAATGGCTATACAACTCTGTACATTTTCTAAAAATTATTGTATACTTAAAATGAGGAAAATATTCAGTAAATTATATTTTTATAAAGTTATAAAAAATAGCTTATTAAAACCTCTCCCTGGGTCTGCATGATAAGCTCATGTCCATTTGTCCACTGGGCCTTCAACAAAGAAAATTTTGACCTTGATAATAGGTTTTTATGTCTAGTGGAATCCTCTTAGTTCCAGAGAACCTCAGAATACAAAGGTCCCATTGGAGTGGGATTTTCCCAGGATATGATATATTTTATGAGTGGTATAGAAGGAAATTGGCTGTGGTCTATTGGCATCATTGTATAGTTGGGCCAGAATACTTATACAAGGTGACCTAAGCCCAACTCTAAGGGGAGAAGGAAGGAGAGAGAATATTATCAGTTAAGGCCCACTAGCAACAAAAAGCTTGTGGGTTACTTGGGGAGATCATCCCAAGCCAGTTATTGTTAGTATGTATGGGTCTTTCTGAAGCTGGGTTTCGCCAGGTGTCCTCCATGCATAGGCCTCTGTGTGGGTGGTGGTGAGCGGGAAGCAGTGTTGTGCTAAAGCTGGTTCCTACTTCCTTGCAATAACCTATTCAGCACAAATCTCTTCCCGACTCCATGTTCAGTAATATCATGGTAGTAGCTTAAAATCAAGCATGGTGAGAATATTTATATCATGAAAATTGGCAGATACTACAAATCAAATCAAGCATTTCCTAATTTTTGTTTTAATAGAGACCTGTTAAACACTGAGCCACCAATGAGGGTCAGGCATGCATTTTATGTTTGTGTTCTTGTGTTAGCAATGTGCCATTGGCTCCTGTATTTGAGGTTAGTGGTCTCTCCAGCTTTGTGACTATCGGGTTGTCCATTGAAAGTCTTGAAGATGTGGGTGTAGGAAGGCTGCTGGCCCATGGTAGCTTTAAGATTCTGAGTCTAAGATTAAAGAACATGGCACTGACTAGGAGTCTGCACCCTAACGAAAGAAAGACACACTAGGCATAGTGCAGGACTTTGAGCATCAGCAACAGCTTTGTGTAAAACCCCTGGACTATCTCATCCTCCGCTTACCTGCTGTCCCCAAACCAAAGCAAATGGAGAAAAACTGGTGCAGTGTTCCTAATTTCCTAAATTCCTTTGATGGCCTTTATGTAGAAGCTCAGCTGCCGTTTCATAAAGAAGCATGTGGGATTGCCACTGATGTGTGGCTGTAGAACAAAGAGTATTCTTCTATGTTAGGATAGAGCACAAGGACTAAGTTTGCATTGCAGAAATATCGCTGAAAGTTTAAAAAGAGCACAATGAGTTGGCAGGTGTTAACTTTCTAAAATCAAGGCCAAAGGCAGTGGTGGAGTCTTCATTTGGTAGATGGGTAGAACCATTGGCAAATTCAACAGTGAGAGCTATGGAATAATAGGTTAAAATGCCTCCAAACTTCTTTGACAATTAATGGTGTCAAAAGACAAAATTTCAATACATGCAGTTAAATGAGTTAATTTATTTTTATTTGCAATTCATAAATTGGCTAGCATCTTATCTAAAAGTAGAGAGGCACTATGCTGGGCATGAAATAGTTTTCATAAGGTAGCTTGAGCAGGAGCAAGGAAACAGCATAATATAAAAAGGGGATTGGTTAACATGAAATTACTTCATGTTACTTTTCTTGGAAGGGTTAAAGCAGACAGGACTCCCTTATGCTGGCTAAAACAGATCTGTTCAGGATTTGACTATTATCTCTCCAGATTTCTTAGAATGTAAACAGATAAACAACTTAGTTTCAGTTTGGTGACCTGGAATTTTAGCATGAGTGACTTTATTTTGGTTTGGTCTGTTGGAGACTAGTGTAGCAGCTCAGTCCAAATCTATGGTCTTCTATAAATTTTATTTAACATTTGTTTTGGTGTATCTCCTCCTCCAGATGTCATAGAATTATTAATCATTTTCATTGTCTTTAAATTTTTTATGTATTTTACTAAATTCCCAAAATGAATGTGTGAAAATATTGATTTTATAATCAAAGTTACCTAAAAACAGGACTTTTGTTTTTTTAATTTTATTTGAGATGGAGCGTCACTCTGTCGCCCAGGCTGGTGTACAGTGAGCCATCTTGGCTCACTGCAACCTCTGCCTCCGGGTTCAGGAGATTCTCCTGCCTCAGCCTCCCAAGTAGCTGGGACTACAGCTACATGCCACCAGACCTGGCTAATTTTTTTGTATTTTTTCATAGAGACAGGGTTTCACCATATTGGTGAGGCTGGTCTGGAACTCCTGATCTCATGATCCACCTTGGAAGTCAGAAAAGAGAACATGACAAATCAAGGGAACAGCATAAAGTAAACAAGTTCAGGACAGGCTTGAAAGTCAAGCACATAATTTCGAATTTGACAGCAATAGGGAGTTATTATATACTCTTCAGTAGTGTAGGCAAATGTTTGTATTATAGTGAAAACTATGGATTGCTTAGAGAAAACCCTTTTAGATTATCTGATTCTAACCTTTTATTGCCCTTGAGCCATTTTACCACTCTAAATTTTAAGGAACTGACAGCAATAATGGAAATGATTATCATCTACGGATATGGAAGTGAATTCTATCCAGAAGAGGGAGGCCATTTCTTAAAAAAAAAAAAAAAAAAAATCCAGTTTACCCCCATTTGCAAGTTCATTTTGATATTCCAGATCTATAAATGTGCCTATCTTTGTACCCATTGTAAAAGTTGCCAAATTCTCTCATTATTGACTTAAAGTCATTAACACATGGTCACATTATATCTGTGAGAGAGTCGTAATTTTTATTTTTGAAAATTATCTTTTAAGAGTAGGCAAGTGTACTGGATAAGAGTAATGTTTTTAATGCAGATACAACATACAGGCAAACTTCCCCAAAGTGTGCTGCCTGATAACTTAAAAAGAAGGTACAGTGAACACAAACAGAAGTCAGAAAAAAAGATAAAAATTATATAAGTAGTTCTAGGGTAAAAGCAATCTGAATTTGGCTAAGAACAATAGCAACCTGTTTTCATCAGCAGTCTGATTGCAGTGACCTTTCTGCTTTTGCACTGACAGTGTTTTTCTCGTTTTCTTTTTTTCATTGCTAAACTATATAAGATACAAACAAATCTGTTAGACATGAATCCCATCTTCCTTTTTTGCTTGGGGCCTTTTGTGTTCTATTACGATAATTTACAAAAGTTAATAAATGAACTCCTCAATTATCTGTGCTGACTTAAGGGAGTATCAGCACACAAAAGCATTGCTAATCAGCCCAGAACTTTCTCTTCTACCACGACAGTATTTAAGAAAGGATGTAGGAGGCAGGCACCAGTGAGTTCCTAAATGCCTGTCCATGAAATACCAAGTCTACCTGAGACAGTTTGAAAAGAATCAGATACCTAAGGTACTACTCTATAGATTCTGATTCTGGGACCTAAGATTCTGTATGATCAATATGCTTCTGAGTGATTCTCATCTCAAGCCCAGTTTGGGAATAGCGCGGGTGATAGAGTGAATTCAAATAGATCTTTCTTTGATGACTGCCCTCTAAGTGGACTTCTTTAAAATGCTTTCTGTTGTTTCAGCCTGCAGCAAGATAGTGCTTGAAAGGCAAACACATACTATTCTAACTGTCCATAAAGAAGGAAGAGAGAGCAGGGATTTCCAATGAGGCTATTACTGGTAAAACTAGTCAGGGGTTGGGTGTGGAGGGGGTTTAGAGAAAGGCTTAAGAAAAATTCCTTGTGTTCCCTGTCTTTTACATCCCCGGTTAACTTGCCTCTTCAGTAATTGGCTAGTACAAAAGAGGTGTTAAGGCTTTAGCAGAGAAAGCAATAAAATGTAGGTTTTGTGATGGAACAGAAGGGAGGCATTAAAAAGTAGCAGGGAAAGCCTATGCAAAGAGTGAGATGGATGGAAAAGAGGACCATAAGATCAGCCAAGGGATGAGCGGAAGGTGACTCCCAGGGAACATGCAAAACCAAGATCGTTAGTCAAGACTCGATAGGAGATGAGAAATATTTGAAACAAAGCAGTCTTTTATACTTCTCACAAAATGGTTTCTTGGGAGGCTATTCAGAACATAACTACTTTGACTTAACTGATCTTTAAATGTATTTTGATTTTGAGGGCTTAATTATTTTTAAATGACTAAATTACAATCTACTCTATAATATGGTTATTTTCCTTTGTTTTTTGATCTGTTTTACTGGAAGCCCAGTGGACTGAGCCAATCTAGGCTCAAAGAACTTGAGTCTTTACAAAGGCTTACCCGTCAAAACCATAACAACATACGAGACTTCTTCCCAGTCAGATATGTTGCTGTGTAAATTTATATACTACAGTGTGAAAAATACACATCCTGTCAGAATCACTGACCTCAGCAAGGAACAATGACCATAACACACAAGTTCAAGATGAACTACTAGCTGGAGGCTTGGAAAACAAGTCAAAGAATAACCATACTGAAAATGTAATCCTTGTCAGAAACACTGAAATTTCTGGTAGATACTCAAACCAAGAAAGTGACATTTAGTCTAAAGTCCTACCTGTCAGAGGTCATCAGTGGACTACATTAAAAAAAAATATATATATTATTTTTGTCATTTCACATTTAGATGTTTACTGTAAATAGAGCAGTCCCTTAAATTTCTTTTTCCAAAATAGACAACTAGAAATAGAGATACTTTTTACTTTGCTGAATACTTGGAAATTTCTTCAGCATATTAAGCCCTGATCCATTCCTAGGTCTTCAGTTTTCTCAAGTTCTTTGATGATTTAGGTTGAATGAATTGGAGAATAAAAAGCGCAGAACAAAAATTGATTTTTAAAATTCCCGCTATGCCAGAGACATCCCAGGTCCCAGGCACTCTGAGTCTATGAAATTATGGAACATGGTAGAGTATAATTTGAAACAACACAACACAAACAGATAGACTAAAATGTTAGCAAGTCCAGGTCTATTCCCAGGTACATGAATAACTCTGCGATGCTGTTGATAACATTAACAAACGGATGGCTAAAATTTATTAAGCCTTTGTGTAGGTAGTACTGTTCCAAGTGATTTTACCAAAGTTCTTCTGAGCTATAAATGCTGAGCACTTTCTGAGGTTCTATAATATCTTTTAATACAACATATGAATTCAATAACACATTTCCTGCCTTCTACTAAATTTATCCTAGGAAAATATCACCAGCTGAAATTTATTACTTGACTTGGAATTTATCAATTCTATTTGTACCCTCTACAGAAATTACATAGTTGCTTATGCAGTCTTTGAGGTATGCTTCTAAAGTAATAAAACTGATTTTCATTTGTGGTCAGTGAAAACCCCCCTTTTCCTTTAACAGTCATACCTGCAAGGCAGAGGCATGAAGTTATTATCTATATGATAAAAGTTAACGTTGAGAGGGATAAGACTTTTTAATTCTCGGCACAGTGGCTCTCTATGTCACCTATAGCAACAAATAAACTAATATTGCAGAAAGTTACTTCTCTGGTGGGGCCTACAACCACTGCTTCAAGGCCCTCTCTCTGAGAAGAGTTCTTTTGTAATTAAACTGTTGTTTCCCAGTATTGCCTGTTATTAGAATCACTGCATTGTGGTTCAATAGAACATTCCAAGATGATGGAAACACGTTATAATTTATGCTATCTAGTATGGTACTCACTAGCCACATGTGGCTATTGAACACTTGAAATGTGACTAATTGCCACAGAGAAACAGAATTTAATTTTACTTAAATTTAAATAGCCATAAATAGTGACTGCCATATTAGACACTGCAGAATGTTTGCCAAAAATTCATACCCCTCGGCCCTATATTAGACCTATAGAATCAGAATAACTAGTGCAGTGTCATTTCAATCTGTATTATTAACGTTAAGTTAGTCAATGCTGACTGAACACTCAGTTTATTTAAACGTCTTCAGATTGCTATTATTCTTCAAGCCTGTAATTCTAGCCTACTTTTGTTTCCAAACGTAACACTGCATATAGGATATATTCAGTTATTTATACTTAGCATATTCCTTAATTATAGAAAAATGAGCTATATTGTTACCAAGAGCCACAAGTATACTGTGCTTCTTATATAGGCCTAGAATTGGTACTTAACTTGAAAAAAGTGCCACATATAAAACTTCGCATTTTCAAAACAGATAAATTAGGGAGTAATTATTCATTTCACAAAAGAATTCACCAAAGGGCTACTTTAAATAGCTAGCTCTCCTAAAATGAATTCTAAATCAGATTCAATTTAAAAAATTCAATTTTCACACAAATGTTCAAGAACACATCTGTTTCCTCAAACCATCTACACCTGTGGATCATTTGCAAAACCTCTGGAGACTGCAAGAGGTTTTGCCATACAAGCTATCATGCTGAAGTTGAAAGTACCCTATTCTACACTTTCAGGAGCTAACCTTCACTGTGTAAGCATGTAATCTATGCCTTCTGATGAGTTTTCTTTCCTTGGATGCTAAGTGCTAGCTACTATATTTAGCTCAATTCCATATCATTGCCAAATGGATCAGACAAAAGATTCTAATTGGAAGTTCTTTGACAATTAAAACAAAAAGTAATATCCAGACTTCCAGTTTCTGGTCTGTTATGTAAGGAGCTTAGAAGTCGCCATTCCAGTAGCCATGCCATTCTAACAAGTAAAAAGAATGAACAAACTAGTAAATCAACAACTCTTCTTAGATCCTTCAGTGAAGTGAGGTCACAGGGCAAACCTGGTGCCCCCAAAACTGGAAACACAGACAATCAGATATAGACAGTAATAATTTAACAGAAGAAAAATCCATGAGCAGAAATCTCCTCAGGAGCTAATGCCTGGGTATGAAAACCTAATCTGTAGTTGATGAATTGCTTAAGATTCAGTGTGGACAAGTCTGAGAATTAATAACTCCAGAAGGACCCAGTCATAAGGAATTCCTACACAATGGAATTTAACTAGAAATCAATTACCAAAAAATAATAGCAGGAAAATCCAAAAATATTTGGAGATTAGACAATATACTTATAAAAGAGACATGGTCAAAGAAGAAATCTCAAGATAAATTCAAAAATAGTTTGAACTAAATGAAAAATAAAAATAAAACCAACATTTGTGAGAGTGGCAAAAGCAGTACTTAGAGGGAAATTGATACCATTGCATACTTTTATCAGGAAAGAAGAACCATTAAAATCAATAACCTAGGCTTCCACCTTAGGAAACCAGAAAAATTAAAATCAAAAACTTCTGCTCTGTGAAAGACAGTATCAAGATAATGAGGAGACAAGCCACAGACTGTGAGAAAATATTTGTAAAAAAAAATTTTGATAAAGGATTGTTATCTAAAATATACAAAAAATCCTTAAAACTCAACAATAACGAAATTGTTAAACAGCCTGATTAAAAAATAGATAAAAGATTTGAATGGACATCTCATTAAAGAAAATATACAAATGGTAAGTAAGCATATGTAAAGATGTTCAATATCATATGTCATTAGGGAAATACAAATTAAAACAACGAGATACTACTACAGCTTATTAGAATGGCCAAAATCCAAAACACACTGACAACACCAAATACCGATGAGGATGTGAAGCAGCAGGAATTCTTATTCACTGCTGGGAGGAATGCAAAATGGTGCAGTCAATTTGGAAGACAGTTTGGCAATTTCTTCCAAAACTAAACATGCCCTTACCATACAATCCAGCAATCATGCTTCTTGCTATTTACCCAAATGAAATAACTTATGTCCACAAAAATAAAACCTATACTTGGATGTTTACAGCAGCTTTATTCATAATTTCTAGAATTTGGAAGCAACCAAAATGTCCTTAACCAGGTAAATTGATAAACTGTGGTACATCTAGACAATAGAATATTACTCAGTGCTAAAAATACATGAATTATCAAGCCATAAAAATAAATAGAACAAACTTAAATGCATATTGCTAAGTGAGAGGGGACAATGTGAAAAGACTACATAGCTTATGATTTCAATTATAAGACACTTTACAAAAGGTAAAACTATAGAAACAGTAAAAATATTACTGATTTCAAGGGTTAGGGAAAAGGGAGAAATGAATGAATGGAGCACAGAGGATTTTTTGTATGATACCATAATGGTGGACATTATCATTATGTCCAAACCCACAGAACGTATAACACCAAGAGTGAAACCTAATGTTAACTATGGACTTTGGATGACAAAGATTAAGTCAGTGTAGGTTCATC
The DNA here is from genome assembly GCA_004027835.1 of Alouatta palliata. Lineage (NCBI taxonomy): Eukaryota > Metazoa > Chordata > Mammalia > Primates > Atelidae > Alouatta > Alouatta palliata. Next base: position 31,694 of record PVKV010011869.1, read on the forward strand.
AGTTGTAACAAATGTACTTACTCTAACGAGAACTGCTGATAGGGAGGCTGAGCATGCGTGGGGACGGGGTCTATGGGAACTCTTCATACTTTCCAGTCAATTTTGTTTTGAACCTAAAACTGCACTAAAAAATAGTTTATTTGTTTAAAAGTAATATACAAGTGTGAAGGCAATATTAGATTGACAAATGATCCCATTTTGCCTGGAATAATCCCATTTATACCTGTTTTTCTGGCATAATTTTTAATAGTGCCCCTTTTCTCTCTCAGAGTCCTGGCTGGGAGAATGAATTACATACTTCTCCTCCTCCGATATCATGCAGTCTTTTCAGGGCACAATCTCATTTTTGCTATAACAGTGTTTCTCAAACATCTTGCTTAAAATTTTAAAAATTCAGATCCCTTCCTTGGATATTCTGATTTGGTAGGTCTGGGAATGAGGCTTAGAAATCTGTACTTTTAACGGCATCCCAGTGGATTTGCATGATAACAGGGCATTAAACCAAAGATTTCATTTAGACAATCTTGAATTTCATCCAAAATTAGCATGCTTTATTTATTTGTATTAAGACTGGCTCAGGTCATAGAGGGTTTCTTGCTGCAGTCTATCAACAATTTTGAGTTATTTTGACAAATTCACATTTTATCTTACTAATTTGGTTTGGGGACAGTTCCCATAAAATTGAATATGTTTTAGGATCTAAGAATGTGCCATTACTTTAGCAAAGATAACACAGTGAAGGATCAGAATAACAGTCCATATATCTATAGTTTTCTTTTCCCATCACTGCAAAAAGACAAGCTGCATTTTCTGAGGTATGTTAACTCTGCTTCCAAGAATATTGATGAAATGTACACACAAGAAATTGCAGAAAGGAATATAGAGTTCTAAGTGGGGGTGAAAAATCTGTTACTGACTAATTTGCAGATTTGGAGGTTGCCATCACAACTGCAAATCAAAATTATTGTCCTTTTTAAAACAAACAATTTTGCTTGCTATATTCTTGAATATATTCTTATTCATTGCTGGTGGGAATACAAAATGGTAAAAATGGAAAAAAAACACTGTAGGTGTTATGAGCAAACCAATTCCTTCAATCGTCTCAAGCTTCTGACAGGACTTAGGTACCTTACCCTATTTTGTGACCCCAAACACAAATGCAAAGCAAAGCTAAACCTTTGGAATACAAGCCCTTTCATGGATTTGTGTGCAAAAGCCTTTGTCTGGAGGTATCTCTGTTAAAAAGCGTACACTATATAAAGACATCTCTTTTTCATGCCTACTTCTCTGGGTGGCCAAGCTGAAACAAAGATCACATTTCAAACATGCCATGCTAGCTATGACATGCTGAGAACTGCGCACAATCTCATCATTTCCATCCTTTTAACTTAATTCAAAAATGCCAAGAATATAGATCAAAGCTTTTCATTCTGTTTTAAATTATATCTTTTTTACCTACATTGTTATTTTGACATGTTTAGTACTGTTTCCTGTCCAGTAGAAAAAATAAATACATTTGCCAAAAATTCTACATAATTGTGTTCTGTTATGCAATTTGAATTCCAAGAATAGATAAACCTGCTTAGTAACAGATGCTGCTGCAGTGGTTGGCATTTGGCCAATGCAAAGCAACGCTGAACGTGTTCACACGGCCAAGTGAGAACTCTATAAAAATTCTGTGTACCTTTTCTATCTAATTACTCTATTATGTTTCAAGTAATCACAATGATGTGTATTTTCTTTTGAGCAGGAGAGAAAATTGAATATGCCTTGTTAGAGTAAATAAAGGAAACTAACCACCACCATACTGGGAAAAAAAAACAATCTTTTCTCTATAAATGTTCAATAATTTTTCATATCTTCCTTATAAACAAGCAAGTGTATTGTATTCTCTATAAATTATGAAAATATAATTTTATTCTACAGTTGAATTTGAAAGTGTATATTCCTGAAAGGGAAGATAGTTTTTAAAATAGAGAAAACTAGATTTATTTGATGAAGTACTACTGCTACAGTGTGTGATTGTGTGTTTGTCTGTATATGTGTATAGAGGCAAGTAAGGATATTAACCTCTGAGTCATTTCTTAAAAATTATACCTTATTTATCTATGAATTTCAAAATCTTAAATCAAGTTGCTAATTAGAACTGTGAAATTTGGTGCTTAAGTATTACCTAAGTAACTTGTTTTTGGTATTAAAAAAGCACATGGTAAAATTTAATTTGGTAAATGAGATAGTAGCTTTTAATATAAGGTTTTCAATGACCCAAATGCAAATATGTGGCCAGTAATAGAACCATTCATTCTAGGCCTTTGTCTTATAACTTTAAAATCCAAGCATTATGTATTTTAAGAATGAATTGGCAATGGAATATATTAGAAATAAAAATATTATCTACAGTTGACCAGTCTTAAAATGACTTAGCATTGATTCTAAAACTAGACACTGCACACCAGCAGTTAAATATGGCCTGCAACATGTTTTGTTTGTTCTATGAAGTGTTAAAATTCTCTTAAAATTAATGACAAATTAATCAAGAAATCTTACACAAAAATCCCGATTTTCAGCAATTAAAAATTAAGGAGACACGCCATGATGGGGCCTGTATCCTTTAGGGTAACAATTAGCAAGATCTGAGGGGCAGCTATCTATTCTAGACAGCATACGCTACAATACTCAACATTCCCCCATTGTCTCATTCAGCTCCCACTTATAAGTGAGAACATGTGGTATTGGGGTTTTTGTTCCTGCCTTAGTTTTCTGAGGATAATGGCTTCCAACTCCATCATATCCTGCAAAGGATATGATCTCATTCCTTTTTATGGCTGCATAGTATTCCATGGTGTATATGTACAACATTTTCTTTTTCTAGTCTATCGTTGATGGGCATTTAGTTTGACTCCATGTCTTTGCCATTGTGAATAATGCTGCGATGAACATACATGCACATGTATCTTTATAAAAGAATAATTTATACTCCTTTGGGTATATACCCGGTAATGGGATTGATAGGTCAAATGGTATTTCTGGTTCTAGGTCTTTGAGGAATCACCACACTGTCTTCCACAATGGTTGAATTAATTTACACTCCCATCAACAGTGTAAAATCATTTCTTTTTCTCCACAGCCTCACCAGTATCTGCTGCTTTTTGACTTTTTAATAATTGCCATTCTGACTTGTGTGAGATGGTATCTCATTGTGGTTTTGATTTGCATTTCTCTAATGAACAGAGGTATGGAGCTTTTTTTCATATGTTTGTTAGCTGCATTAGTGTCTCTTTTGAGAATTGTTTCTTCATGTTTTTTGCCTACTTTTTAATGGGGTTGTTTTTTCTTGTATATTTAAGTTCTTTGTAGATTCTGGATATTAGACTTTTCTCAGATGAATAGATTGAAAAACTTTTATCCTATTCTGCATGTTGTTTGTTCAATCTAATGATAGTTTCTTTTGCTGTGCAGAGGCTCTTTAATTTAATGAGCTCCCATTTGTCATTGTTTGCTTTTGTTGCAATTGCTTTTGGTGTTTCCATTATGAAATCTTTGTCCATGGTTTTGTCCTGAATATGGTATTGCCTAGATTTTCTTCTAGGAATTTTATAATTTTGGATTTTACATTTAAGTTTTTCATCCATCTTGAGTTAATTTTTGTATAAGGCATAAGGAAGGGGTCCAATTTTGGTTTTCTGCATATGGTAACCAATTCTCCCAGCACCATTTATTATATAGGGAATCCTTTCTCCATTGCTTTTGTCAGGTTTGTCAAAGATCACATGGTTCTAGGTGTGCAGTCTTATTCCTGTGTTCTCTATTCTGTTCCATTTGTCTCTGTGTCTGTTCATGTACCAGTACATGCTGTTTTGGTTAATGTAGCTATGTAGCAGAGTTTGAAGTCAGGTAGCATGATGCCTCCAGCTTTGTTCTTTTTGCTTAGGATTATCTTGGCTATTTGGGCTCTTTAGATTTTCTAAGTACCCAGCTTTTTAATGAAACACTAACGTATGTGTTTCTGTGAAGGCGTTTTGTAGATGTGGTAAATATCTACAACCAGTTGACATTAAGTAAAAGAGATAACCTCAATAATATGGGTTGGTCTAATCCAATCCATTGTAGATCTTGAGAGCAAAAGTCAGGTTCCCTAGAGAGAAAGATATTTTGCCTGAAGACTACCCCATCAACTCTTGTCTGAGTCTCCAGCCTGCCCACCTGCCTTATGGATTCCAGACTTGCCAGTCCCACAGTGGTGTTATTAGGCAGTTCCTTAAAAAAATGTAAAACGTTTGTTTCTATCTCTTTCTCTTTCTGTGTGTGTGTGTTTGTGAGTGTGTGTGTGTGTTCGCCTACTGGTTCTATTTCTCTGGAGAATGCTTACTGATATATTATGTTCAAATAATTTTAAGCAAAAATTTTAAATAGTTATATTACTAAATATTCCATTATAAAGTTTATTCTAAATAAATTCTACTGTGCATCTTAGTCATTAATAAAATATAGTCCTTTATTTTCACTGCTTGAAATGCTATTCAATTTTAATCATGAGAAAAAGTATAATTTTCTAATAAATTAAATGGAATATGTAATATTGAATTTGAGGAACAAATGTATATTAAAATATAAATTGAAATGTAACTATTATAGAATCAAAAGAGACAAAAACGTTTTTATAAAATCACATTGAGTTTTTGTGTTTTGTTTATAGAAATCAAAGTTTGCTTTTTATAATTATTCCCCACCCATTATAATATTCAACATTTTCCATTTGTAAGCACTATTCTTTAAAAGATATACTGTTACTCTATATGATATTTATTCCAAATAAATAGTAAGAAAAAGTGGATATATTTGTTCCTAAATTTTCTTTTTTTACACATTGGTTTTTGAAGTATTTGTGATACCCTCAGCAGCCACATACAATTCTTAGAAAGTTTTAAGGTATAATTTGCATACTGTAAAACATACCTGTTGGAATTTTTAAATTCAATGATTTTTAATAAATGTATATAATTGTGCAACCTCATCACAATTCCATTTTGGAGCACTTTTATCATCTCAAAACGTTTTCTCATGTCCGTTTGTAGTTAGTCCTCATTCCCATCCCCAACCCCAAATAGCCACTAATATTGATTTTGTCTCTACAGAATATAAACTCTAATTTTAGCAACCTCTGTATGAAGCTGAGATCATATTGAGGCAAATATATAGAATTATATTTATAATTTTTATTGACTCATTCATTTATTCAACAAATATATACTGAGCACCTATTAGATGGCTTATACAGTGGTTGATATACTTTATATCTATCATGACATACACAGTTGAAAGAAGGAAGCGTGAGTTGAAACTAAAAATTCCATGAGGAAGGGGAACAAAGTAGATAAGCTCCTTGCTTTATGGAATTTTTATCATGAGTATAAATTAAATGATACATATCTGAGAGCATAAGCGATAAAAATTAATAAAATAGTCAAAATCACCACAGCATCTTCTAAACTCAGTTACTGAATCCTGAGCATGCTCATCAGGTATCTACCAACTCTTACATTTATTAACACAATATGCCATCAGATGTTCTTAAATTATGCCATTTTATGAAGAATAATTATTTATTTATTTTTTATTGTTTGGAATAGTTTCAGAAGGAGTGGTACCAGCTCATCTTCGTATGTCTGGTAGAATTTGGCTGTAAACCTGTCTGGACCTGGACTTTTTTTGGTTGGTAGACTACTAATTGCTGCTTCCACTTCAGCCCTTGTTATTGGTCTATTCAGGTTTTCAACTTCTTCCTGGTTTAGGCTTGGGAGGGTGCAAGTGTCTAGGAACTTATCCACTTCTTGCAGGTTTACTGGTTTATGTGCATAGAGTTGTTTGTAGTAATCTCTGATGGTAGTTTGTATTTCTGTGGAATCGGTGGTGATATCCTCTTTATCGTTTTTTATTGCATCTATTTGATTCTTCTCTGTTTTCTTTTTTATTAATCTGGCTAGTGGTCTGCCTCTTTTGTTGATCCTTTCAAAAAACCAGCTCCTGGATTTATTGATTTTTTGAAGGGTTTTTTGTGTCTCTATCTTCAGTTCTGCTCTGATCTTAGTTATTTCTTGTTTTCTGCTAGCTTTTGAGTTTTTTTTTATCTTGCTCCTCTAGCTCTTTCAATTTTGACAATACAGTGTCGATTTTAGATCTTTCCTTGCTTCTCATGTGAGCTTTTATTGCTATAAATTTCCCTCTAGACACTGCTTTAAATGTGTCTCAGACATTCTGGTACATTGTGTCTTCATTCTCATTGGTTTCAAAGAACATCTTTATTTCTGCCTTCATTTCATTGTTTATCCAGTTGACATTCAGGAGCCAGTTTTTCAGTTTCCATGATGTTATGCAGTTTTGAGTTAGTTTCTTAATCCTGAGTTCTAATTTGATTGTATTGTGGTCTGATAGACTGTTATGATTTCCGTTTTTTGCATTTGCTGAGGAGTGATTAATTCCAATTATGTGGTCAATTTTAGAATAGGTTTGATGTGATGCTGAGAAGAATGTATATTCTGTGGATTTGGGGTGAAGAGTTCTGTAGATGTCCATTAGGTCCGCTTGGTCCACATCTGCATTCAAGTCCTGGATATCCTTGTTGATTTTCTGTCTCGTTGATCTAATATTGACAGTGGAGTGTTAAAGTCTCCCACTATTATTGTGCAGGAGTCTAAGTCTGTTTGTAGGTCCTTAAGAACTTTATGTATCTGGGTGCTCCTGTATCGGGTGCATATATATTTAGGATAGTTAGCTCTTCTTGTTGTATTGATCCTTTTACCATTATGCAATGCCCTTCTTTGTCTTTTTTTATCTTTGTGGTTTAAAGTCCATTTGTCAGAGACTAGGATTGCAACCCCTGCTTCTTTTTGCTCTCCACTTTCTTGGTAAGTCTTCTTCTATCCCTTTATTTTGAGTGTATGTGTGTCTCTGCATGTGAGATGGGTCTCCTGAATACAGCACACCAATGATTCTTGACTTTTTATCCAGTTTGCCAGTCTGTCTCTGTTGATTGGGGCATTTAGTCCATTTACATTTAACATTAATACTGTTATGTGTGAATTTGATCCTGCCATTTTGTTACTGGTTGGTTGTTTTGCCCTTTGGTTGGCACAGTTTCTTCATTGTGTCATTGGTCTTTACCATTTGGTTCTTTTTTTGCAGTAGCTGGTACTGGTTGTTCCTTTCTATGTTTAGTACTTCTTTCAGGAGCTCCTGTAAGGCAGTCTAGTGGTGATAAAATCTCTCAGCAATTGATTGTCTATAAAGGATTTTATTTCTCCTTCACTTATGAAGCTTAGTTTGGCTGGATATGAAATTCTGGGTTGAAAGTTCTTCTCTTTAAGGATGTTGAATACTGGCCCCCACTCTCTTCTGGCTTATAGGGTTTCTGCTGAGAGATCCACTATGAGTCTGATGGGATTCCCTTTGTGGGTGACCCAACCTTTCTCTCTGGCTGCTCTTAGTATTTTTTCCTTAATTTCAACCCTGGTGAATCTGACAATTATGTGTCTTGGGGTTTTTCTTGTAGATGAGTATCTTTGTGGTGTTCTCTGTATTTCCTGTATTTTAATGTTGGCCTGCCTTGCTAGGTTGGGGAAGTTCTCCTGGATAATATCCTGAAGAGTGTTTTCTAGCTTGGATTCATTCTTCCCATCATCTTCCAGTACACTGATCAAGTGTAGATTAGGTCTTTTCACACAATCCCATATTTTTTGGAAGCTTTGTTGATTCCTTTCCACTCTTTTTTCTCTTTTCTTGCCTTCTCATTTTATTTCATGGAGTTGATCTTCAATCTCTGATATCCTTTCTTCTGCTAGATCAATTTGGCTATTGAAACTTTTGTATCCTTCGCAAAGTTCATGTGCTGTGTTTTTCAGCTCCATCAAGTTGTTTATGTTCTTCTCTAAGCTGGTTATTCTAGTTAGCATTTTGTCTAACCTTTTTTCAATGTTTTTAGTTTCTTTGCATTGGGTTAGAACATGTTCCTTTAGTTCAGAGAAGTTTGTTATTACCCACCTTCTGAAGCCTGCTTCTGTCAATTCATCAAATTTGTTCTCCATCCTGTTTTGTTTCCTTGCTGGTGAGGAGTACGCTACCTTGGTGGGGGAGAGGCATTCTCGTCTTTGATAGTTTCATCCTTTTTGCACTGGTTTCTTCCCATCTTCTTGGATTTATCTAGTTTTGATCTCAGGTAGCTGCTTGGGGAGGCGGCCTTTCCTTTGCCTGCCTGCAAAGGCACTGCTGGGCTGCCACAGATTCAGTGGAACTGCTGGGTGTATTTCCTGCATCTTTTGTTTACTCAGGAAGATTAGGCCTGCCTCTGCAATAGCAGCTGCGCTTTCCCCTGCCAAGGTCGATCGTTACTGGTTGTGCTCTAACTGATGTGCTGGCTGTGAAACTCTCAAGTGAGAGGGCTTCAGCCTGCTGGGCTTTGTTGGGCTTTGTAGGGGAGGGACCCGCCCAGCCATATGGCCTGATTCCCTGCTTACAGTACCCCTTCTTTATGGGGGATGAGTAGCTCCATTCTGCAGGCTTTCTCTTCATCAGCCAGTACTTCCACCTAGATCTGTGCTGACAACCCCCGGCACTGTCTGGAGTTGGTGCTCAGCCCTGTTCAGGCAGCTCACAGGTGCTTTTCAGCCCGGTGAAGATCCTGTTCTATGGGTTGTAGAGGATTTGGGTGAAGCGCAGTATCTGAACTGGAGTCCCAGAGGCGAAGAGCACCCCAATCCTCCTGTCAGTTGCACACACCTCCCGGGTGGGGCAGTGTCCCACCCTGCCTCAACTTGTCCTCTTTGGGTTATACCCACTGTCCAACAAGACCCACAAAATGAACCTGGTATCTTGTTTGGAACTGCAGAGACCACTCAGCTTCTGTGTCTCTCTCTCTGGGAGCTGCCTCTGTCCGGCCATCTTGGAACCCCAGCTATTAAGATATTTTGCAGACCCTACACTCAGTGGGTCAGCTGGCACCACCCAGATGGATAAACTGGCTCATCTGGTCTTGTGGCCCCCACGAAGGAACTGACTCAGTACAAGAAGACATCTTCAACTTCCTATGATCGCATCTCCTACCTGACCAATCAGAACTACTGACTCACCAGGTCTCTATCCACCAAATTATCCTTAAAAACTCTGATCCCTGAATGCTCAGGGAGACTTACTTCAATAATAATAAAACTCTGGTCTCCTGTACAGTGGGCTGTGTGTGAATTACACTTTCTCTATTGCATTTCCATTGTCTTGATAAATTAGCTCTGTTGAGGCAGCAGGCGAGGTGAACCCATTGAGCAGTTACACTATTCATAAGCACGATCATAACACACTAAACACCTTGAACTCATAGGGCTCAAGCGATACTCCTTCCTCAGCCTTCTGGGTAGCTGAGACTCTAGTGCATGCCACAGCACGTGGCTTTGATTTCTTTATTAAAGATCAATTCTCTTATGAAGTTTCTCTCTTTCTGTTTTTTTTTTTTTTGTTTGTTTGTTTGTTTTTTGACAGTTTGCTCTTATTGCCCAGGCTGGAGTGCAATGGTGCCATCTTAGCTCACTGCAACCTCCACCTCCCAGGTTGAAGTGATTCTCCTGCCTGATCCTCCTGAGTAGCTGGGATTACAGGCATGTGCCATCACGCCTGGCTAACTTTGTATTTTTAGTAGAGACGAGGTTTCTCTATGTTGGTCAGGCTGGTCTCAAACCCCTGACCTCAGGTGATCTGCCTACCTCAGCCTCCCAAAGTGTTGGGCTTAGGGGCATGAGCCACCATGCCTGGCCTCTCATTCTTTTTTCTTAATAGACTTCTATTTGGTCCAACCTTAGGCTTGCTTGTTATGCCCAGATATTTTGGAACTGCAGCAGTGGACACAGCTGGACTTATTTTTCAGATGATTCCTCAGCAAACAGACTTCAGTTGAGCCTTTCTTATCAGTTCATCAGAACATGTCCAAACATATCTGAACCCCTAGCTGTTTCTGGCTCTGTACCAATCACAATCTGGATTACATTTTCTGTAAGGGTATGCATGAAATGCAATAGAAAAAGTGCTGCAAAAAAGCAGAGCGGACAGAGGAACTAATTTCTCCTGGTAGTAATTGAGAGAGCTGGAAAGTCAAGCAATAGGAAAGTTTTAATGTAAGAACTCTGACCTTAAAGTAGGCCTTCAAAGATATGTGTGATTTTGCCAAATGAAGAAAACAGGCAAAGCATTGTAGGTACAAGGTATATGAACAAAAGCATGGAAGTATAAAAATATATGATATGTTCAAGAATAAACAAATACTTATTCCTAGAGTACTTAGTTCACCAATGAGATGAAAATAGAAAAATGGACCTAGCCAGATTGTGAAGAGTTTTTTTGCATTGTGCTAAGAAGTTCAAGCTTTATTCAAAAGGCAATGAGAGCACTGAAGTTTTTTTTTTTTTAATGAAGATTTTTGAGTTGGATAGTTGCATTATTTAATCTCTATTTTAAGAAAAATAACTGGTTACTGTGTAGATAATAGAAAGATGAAAACTATTAAAATAAGAGAAAATGAAGAACAAAAATAAGAGAGTATAGCACTGGGATGTCGAAGGGCTAAATGTGATCAAGACTTCTCAGAGATAGAATTGACAAGATTTACTGACTAGTTGTATATGGTTAGTAAAAGAAAATTGATTCTGGGCTTCCAGTGTTGAGAACTGTGTAGATGGTGGGGCTACAGGAAACACAAAAGTAGATACAGCTCTGTAGAAAGAGACAGCAAGTTAAATTTTGAACTAGTTGTATTTAAAGTATGTATACTACCTTCAATTACTGGTCTTTAAAAGATAACTGGAAATATGGGTCTGGAACTCAGGAGTGAGGCAAAACCTACATATGTAGATGTGAGAATTATCAACATACATATTAGTTGAAGTCATGAGCATAACTGGGTTACCTGGGGAGAAAGAAGATAATGAATATTTGTTAATTCATTAAACACATTTCTAACAAAGAGGTATTATGTTCTAAGGATTGTGATAGGAATTGAGAACAATATTATAAAAAAGAAACAATTTCTTTTTTATTAATGTGAAGCTTTATTACAATTTTGTGAGGACATAACTGTCAAACAACAAAGTACCTAATAAGTGAATTACATATTTGGTATTTGCCTGTGAAGGAACTGTACATGGTGCTAAAAAAAAAAAAAAAAAAAAAAAAAAAAAAAAAAAAAAAAAAAAAAAAAAAAAAAAAAAAAAAAAAAAAAAAAAAAAAAAAAAAAACAAAACTTATAGCAGAAGGACCCAAAATAATTTTCAGGGGTCAAGGAAAGATTCCTGAGGAAATATGTTTTGAGATTTGGAGGATGAGTAGACATTAAGCAAGTAAAAGCAAATAGCCATTAGAGGGAGAATTCCAGGCAGAGAAAAAGTTTCTGCAAAGTCCCAGAAGGCAGAAGCAATGTACAACTTAGCAGAACTAAAAGCAGGCCAGTGTGCTTATAGCACAGAGAGGAGCATGTTTATTTTCTGAAATACGATGAACCTGATAAAGAGAAAACCTCTTCCGATATCTAGTAATTCTGAATAAAATATAGTAGACATCCTTCTATAATCATATCAGGACTTGCAGTAAAGGAAATTCTTGGGAGCCTATCAATCTATAATTTTTTAAAAAGTATAAACACGATTCTCATATAAATGTGAAGGATGTGTTAAAGATTTATTTAATTCATTAATAAGCAAATGAGCAGAATGGTAGAGCTTGGCCAAAGAATTAGAGGAAGAGGGGTTTTATAGTCCACCAGGAAATGTATACGAAAATAAATTTGTCAGATTAAACACAGAAGTAGTTAATGCCCTATAAACCAATAAAACCATTATCTTTTATCTTTTCTATGAAATAGAAATAACTTGCACATCTTCTATACAAATACTAATAAGTTAATATGTAACTTTATAAGTTCTGGGCCTTAATCAATAGCAAATAGCATGTCAAAACAAAGTATCTTCCCCTGAAGAATAAAATAATCATTGGATAAGGCCTTTACACAATGCCCCAGTATTATACTGAATGATCATATAGATCCTTTCACCTAATTTTTAAGGTTTTGATATATTTTTTTCTTGAATGGTCCCAAACAAATATGAACCTCAAAGCAGGAATAGTAAATGTAAATTCCATAACAAGTACTTTATTTTCTGCTCTATCTCTAGTGACTCTAATAGTGGTGAGGCATAGTAGACATTTAATAAATAGTTGCTGAATAAATGAAGGAATTAGTTTATATTTTAGTTTGTCTGAGCATATTTGCTGTTTTCCATAAATGAGACTTAAAGTTTACTGGTCACATAGGAACAGGGGGCTAGGGCTTGGGCCTGTGAAAATTAGGAATTTAAAATTGAGACTCTCTTAAAAAGCCAAAATACCTTATGGTCTATACCCAAAGAATAAAGACAGACTAGAAAAAAACAAAGCTACCAGCAAAGATCGTCTGTTTATATTGTCCTGGGCTCTAGATTATAAAAATGTTTTTTCCCTGAAAATTCATTACTACAGATCTTCCTTCACATGAATTTTATACTACTTCCGTATTCTGGGAACACCAAAGTCAATAAATTGACATAATAAATGATCTTATTCTGGTGACATTTCTAAGGAACCTGTCAGAAGCAAACACAAATACCAAATGTCTCCAGAAGGATACACCCTTATTCCAGGATTGCCACAATAAAACCCCCACCAAACACAAACTCAAAATCAAAAATTACAAAGCACACCAATAAACAAACTGAGCAAAAGTTAACAGAAATAATAGTAATAAACAGCAGACTTAAAGAAATAATTCATAACACTGCTTAAAGAAGCAGAGATCAATAATAGGGAAGGTTCGGGATAGTTGGAGAACACTCAATGTATGTTTAATAATAATGCTAGCAGGAAAGTAATGGGCATGGGAAGAGGAATATTCAAAGCAATAATGTTAAAGACTTTTACACAGTAATGTAAGACATAAATCCTCATATTCAAGAAACACAGTAAAAGCAAAGGAAATAGGGTCTGGGATGAAACCTTTTATTCAGAAAAGGAGTAAACGAAACTGAAAATAAATAAATAAATAGATAGATAGATAGATAGATAGATAGAAACAGAAGAGTGAGACAAAGCCCAGATCACAGAAAGCTTTTCTAGCTATTTTTTAGAAGTTTGGCTTATATCAGCCAGTGAGAAACCACTCACTGAAAAGGAGTCTTAAGTGGATAAGTGAGGCGATCTAATTTTACTTGAAAAATAACCATTTGACAATTGTATAAAAATGGATTGTAAAGGGCAGGAGTAGGTACAGGGAGTTCAGTTAGGAAGTGATTATGGGGAGAAATTATGGTGGACTCAATTTGGATGGTAATGGTGAAAACAGAGATAAATGGACACTTAGGGAGTATAATTAGAACGGTTTGATGGTGGAGTGCATGTAAAAGTGAGGAAGAGAAACAAATCAAGAATGACTTCCAATTTTCTGGCTAGTAAAGCTAGGTAAACAGTGATAACATTTTCTGAGTTGAAGAATATTGTGTGAAGATTATGTTTATGAAAGTAGGATGGAGATTATGAGTTTAATTTTCAGCAAGAGGAGTTTGAGGCACCTTTGAGACACACAGGAGCAAAACCATGGGATTGCTGTAAGAGTGGGTTGAAAAACAGAAGGCAGTAAAGATGACAAAGAGAAAAATCATAGAGGATGGAGGAAAATGAGTAGAACTTAATGACATGAAACACAGGGGAAGAAAGATACAAGAGAGTTTCAAATACTATATGAAAACAAAGCAGCACACGCTGCAAAGATTGCAATGGAATTAGCAAGTAGCAAGTCATTGATTATCTTAATGAAGACCACTTGCTCCCATTTACAATAAAACCTCATCAGAATGAATAAAAAGAGTAGAGTTGCTTTCAAGTGAAATACAACTGTGGTGATAACAATTTAGTAAATGTCATGGGTCTTAATTTATGCTGGGAACAATACAAACATTGCCATGTTTTAAACATTAATACTAATAGAGAAAACCTTGAATACCACCAGTGGTTACTAGAGTAACTGACAAAAACAAAAACAAAAAATCCCAATAAACAACAAAGAAACATTCTGCTAGAAATCAGACTGTTAGGTAAATTATTTACTAGACTGCATACATAAGGATTAAAAATGATCACAAGACATCTAAACAGGGCAGTAGAGAAAAATATCTTAACAAACTACTTAAAAGATCCGAGCTAATGAAAAGTGACTTCACTACGAAATGATGAGAAAGCTATAGCCAAAGTACAGAACAAGGTAGAGACTAGCTTACACTCTCCTATTATTTCATTAACAAATACTTATTAGATGCCTATGTGGTTGGGTGGATATGGGAGGAAAGTGGAAATAGGTTGGGGATCACAGATGTTACATGTCATATTTGGTTATTCAAAAAAAAAAATCTGACAGATAATGGTTTGTGCTTTAGAATCTGTCAAATGAGATATTAAGTATGTTAAAATGATCTTGCCCAAGCAACGTCATCAAAAGATCTTAACATCAAAATGGCTGCATCTAATTGTTTCATGTTTCGTACCTTAATGTGAGATAAATTCAACTAAGTAAATGTCATTTGATTATGGAGAATCTTAAATGTCTGGTAGAAGAGTCTGGGCTTACTAACTTAGGCAAGAAGAAACTGTTGCAGATTCTGAGTGAAGAAATGGCATGATATACATTGTACTTAAGGAACAATCATCCAGGTAAATTCAGATAGATGCATCAGGCTGTCATGTCTAGGTGACACTAGTTATTAGGAATATCCTCTAATTCCTCTTGCTTAGATTTCAGGCTTTCTGAATGGATCCTGTATTTCTAATTTGGCTTCCCTTATAAATTTGCCTATAGGGAGAAAGGGTACTGCTCAGTGGACACAAGCACCCAGACAGTTGATAGCTACGTGTCTTATTATAAATTAATAAACTGAATCTCTGGTTTACATATGTAAAGAGAAATATTAGCCTGGCAGACTAGTTGGATTGCAAATTTATCTTTAAATAATCTTTAAATCACAAGGAAAGGCACAAAGACATTTTCATCATGAATATTAAAATAACCTGAACTGAAAAATCTTATAAAGGAATTTAAAAAATTAGACTTTGAAATGTGAGCTCTATAAGCACATGCCAGAAACAAATACAAATACACATTATGCTAAGTGAAATAAGCCTGACACAGAAAGAAAAATACTGCGTGATCTCTCTCATGTGTGGCATCCATAAAAAGTCAAATACACAGAAACAAAGTAGAATGGTGTTTATCAGGGCACGGAGGGGAAGGACTATGGCTAATAATACTGCTTTATAGACTGAAAACTTCCTGAGAACACCAGAGGTTTTAGGTGCTCTTACCACATACACAAAAAAGGTGATGAATATGTTAATTTGACTGTAGTAATTATTTCACTATAGAGTTGTATTTCAAATCATGGTGTTGTACACCTTAAATATACACTTTAAAAAAAATGCTAGGTGTGGTGGCTCATGCCTGTAATCCCAGCACTTTGAGAGGCTGAGGTGGGAGGATCACCTCAGGCCAGCAGATAGAGACTAGCCTGAGAAACCTAGCAAGACCCCATTTCTACAAAAAAAAATATAAAAAATTAGCCAGGCATGAGGGTTTGCACCCATAGTCTCAGCCACTTGAGAGGCTGTGGTTCAATAAGCTGGGATCCTGACACTACACTCCACCCAGCCTGGGCAAAAGAATGAGATCTTGTTTCTAAACCTCCTAAAACAAAATATAAGCCCCAAAATACTACCCTCATGGTGTCACTTACAGGTCCACAACTTGCCACCTCACTACCTTTTGTTCACGTTCTACTGAGATGCTTCTTCTATTCCTCTCCCCTTCTCTCTCCCTCCCTGTCAATGTCTATTTTCACATTACCCTTCTTGAAAAACCAGCTTGTATTCCACCTGCAACCATAAGCCTCTCCCAAATCCCGAGTCAGAATTACTCTCTCCTTGGTCTCATAATTGGAACACATCACTTTTGCCCTGTGTTATAGTTTGTGGTTGTAGTCGTATCTGTCTCAGGAAAAGGTTAGCTCCTTGAGAGTAGGAATCATCATTTGCCCAGAGTAGATGCTTGGTAAATGTGTACTGAATAGAATTATCTCAATATATCTATATAACTTCACCATCCAAACTAGTGCTTGTTCAACAGATCTCTGTGATGATGGAAATGTTCTATATTTGCACTTTCCAATATACAGTAGCCAATAGCTACATGTAGTTATTGACACTTGAAATTGGGCTAGTGTGACTGAGGGGCTGAATTTTTGAAATTATTTAACTTGAAATTTAAAATAATCACGTGGCTAACAGTTACACTTTGGGATGGTACTATGACAATGTGACAGGTTAGCAGGTGTGCATCTCAGTCAATTCTGTGAAGTATCAATTAATTCTTTATTGCCAAGTAGCGTCTAAACAATCAGTTGATTGGCAGGTTTTTCTTGCTTTATCTCGCTCATTTTCTGCTGTGCAGCCAGATCTTTCATTAACGCTGTATGGGCAGTCTGTTTATGCTAAGTAAAATTCATAGAATAAAAACAAAAGAAGAAGCCTTTGATCCTGGCTCCATACAGATTGGTATTTTCTGGAGGAAACAATAATCTAAGGGCATTAGAACATTTAAGGCTTTTTAAAAAAATATTAAGTCTACATGCTAGGAAGTAAATTATAATTTAAAATGCAGCACTGGTTATAATTTTCTGATTTGGGGAAAACAGGTTTAGAATTCACTCAGTAGGGTAGTGGTCATTTCTCCAGTGTTTGCTACAGAGAGATAGCCAGAGTGCTTTTCCTGGTTGTCCAACTCTCAGAAGTGTACTGCTTAGCCCTGGGGAGCCCAAGTGAAAAAGCAGGGGTTGCTCAGCACATATCAATCCTCACAATCAGAGAAACAATTCAAAAGCCACAACAGAGGGAGTGGAGCCCAGTGGTTCCTTTGAATGTGGAGACAGCTCACCTGCCAGCAAGCACTTGTGTGGTGACTTGCTGAGAATCCCTGTTGCCAGGAACATCCCATACTCAGATAAAGTCCCTAATTCTGCTGCCTTAGTGTTCTAATCCTTTCATTTTACAACTTGTTTATAACCAAAGAGATTTCCTTCAGGCAAGAGGAGTCCTCTTTGGGCCAAGTTGATTATCATTATTTTGTTAAAAGATATAGCAACTTTGCAGGCACCAACCTCAAAGGTATTTCGTGATGTGATTATCCTCGGTAAGTTCCTTTTTCTGACTGGTATAATAGCATTTTTGGCCAACTGAGTTTTTCTTAGATGCTGTTAGTACACAGAATGCCTCCTCTCTGCCTAATTCCTCTACCTTATTTTTATACCTATTTTTATACATAAACTAATACTAGTAAGAGGTGGGGAACAGGCCTCAAAGAAGGACGTTGAATGAGTGCAAAGGGGTCAGTGGAAGGGTGAGGTGTGTGAGGAGGTTGGTAGCTATGACCTCCATATACTGTCCAGCCTTGTGGACTAGTTTTGTGTGAGGCTATTAGAAGTTAAGGGCATGGACTGAACAGTCAGACAGACCAGACTTTAAAATTTTGATTCTGTTCCAGCTAGCAATACGAACATAGGAAAGTAATGTGTCTAGTACTGTTAAATAAATAGTCCTTACCCAGCAGAGTACCGTTAAGAAAAAAATGTCTACAAATTATTTAGCATTATTTGAACTATCTTCATCACTAAACTATAAACTCTCCAAAACCAAGGACTGTGTTTTTTTCACTGTTGTAACCCTAGCAACTAGCCTAGTGCTGGGCACGTAGCAGACTGAATGAATAATTGGATGGTTAGAGAAGAGAGGGCTAGAAAAAGACAGACCTGTTTAAAAGAGACAATGTAACATTCTGACACAAAAGGAGTAATTTATGCTGAAAACTGGCCGAGAGGAGAAGGAGAAAGTGCTCACAGCCCCTGCAGTTGGCTTTGGCAAGTGTTGGGAGGCTCTGGAACTAGCTGCTGTGGTATGTACATAGGCTTGCTTGTGATGTGTACTTGCTGCAATGGAGCTATATCAAGTGAGTTGATGGGCACAGTGTTTTAATAGTGGATGTGAGAGAACAGGAAGGATTAGAGCTGATAGGTTCATTCATAGGCAACCATGGAACCTCCTAAAATAATAACTGGGGAAGTTTTTGAGAAGGACTATATTTCAGCAACCTGGTTGGAGCTCCATAACTCAGTTCATAAAAGTAAACTTGACCTTATTTTAGATCCTCTTCTATTTCTAGAAAGAAGATCTAGAACAGGTACTGACACCATTCTCAAGGTGGTCTATCATAGCAAAGTCACTTTCCAATATTTACTAAATTGTTTTAAAAATCAAACATATTGTAAAGGCACTGGGACTTCCTCAATGTGAATATTGGTATTCCCAACCACCCTGTGTTTTGAAACTCCCCATGATGAGTGCTTTAATGATTTCTACTTTTTCCTCCTTTTTTTCTTTATCTTTTCTCCTAAATTCTTATATTTTTCTTCAATTCTCCTTGTCTTTCTATGCCGCAAGACCTTCCAATGTAGCATCTAGTAAAGCCCTGAGGAATTTTTAGTTTCTCTACCCATCCTGTACATTTAGAACTAAAGATATTGCCAGTCTCTATTTTAAATACTACTGTATGGTAAATAAGTTCAGAAAAAAATTTTATACTTGCTCGATTTCATTATGGAGAGCGCAATTAGCAGCTACTTAAATGTGTTAAATGAAGCTATGTGGCCTGAGAGGAATAACAAATATTCGTCTAGATTTTCATTGATGCAAAGCTTGGTTTCATAGCTTATACATTAGTCTTCATGAATTTTAAAGAGGTAAGAACAAACAAAGAGGAACAAAAATAGAGAAGGTTAAAATTGGAATGAAATGATACGGGGAAGGCTGGGACTAAAAGAGAAGAAAACCAGCAT
The DNA here is from genome assembly GCA_004027835.1 of Alouatta palliata. Classification (NCBI taxonomy): domain Eukaryota; kingdom Metazoa; phylum Chordata; class Mammalia; order Primates; family Atelidae; genus Alouatta; species Alouatta palliata. The sequence continues at coordinate 50,686 of PVKV010011869.1, forward strand.
GTCACAGTTTGAAACTGAAGAGCACATTCACTCCAGGGCTTTGAATATCATGTTTATGCTGTTATTTTCCAATACATGTCTTCCCTCCGAGCCTCAAAATCACATCTATAGCTCTAGCTGAATGCCTCCCTGTCACCTCAAATTCAGCGTGTTCAAAATAAAAGTAACATCACCTCCCCACTCCCCAATCTCTCTCTCTCTCCTGTGAGGAGCCCCATCAACATCACAAAGGCCAACGCAGAAATCTCTTCTCCTCCCTTAGGCCTGATTTTTCATAAAGCAAATCTGATCTTGTCACTCTGTTTTAGAAAACCTTCAGTGGTTTGCCATTGCCTTGGGATAGAATGCAAGGCTTTCTGTGATTTGTCCTCTGCCTCTCTCTCTAGCCACTGGCAAATAGAAAAACAAATCTGGACTTAGTAAAGAGATTTTATTCAGAAGGATTATTGAGAAGGAAGAGAGGTACTATTGCAAGAGGTTGAATCTGTGACCAAAAATCTACAAATTTCAAGAATTAGGCAAAAAAGAGTTTTCTTTCATACAAAGTAAAAAGGAGTATATAGAAGCAGGTAGGGGGGAAGTGGAATGAAAGTGCAGGGTGGCATGATGGGATAGTAGATAAGAGAATGTTATTCTGAGACCAGCCTATTCTCAGGAATGGCTATCCGCTGGTATTGTAGGAAAAAAATGGGTTCTTGTCACACTACAAGGAAGAGTTAGGCACGCAGACATTTTGAAGGGTGAAGGTGAAAGGAATTTATTGGAAACAAAGGTAAACAGGAACCCTCGGCAAAGCAAGCAAGAGTCCTGCTAACAGGTTTACTGCCTCATAGATCACATGGGAACAGAAAGGCCAATCTCCTCCCCACTGCAAAGGGAGCAAACTTCCCAAGGCCCCATCCCATCCTCCCAGTGCACAGGTGGGCATTATTCAGAAATAATCAGTCGGAACAAGAGTAGGCTTCATCTGGGACTGACAATCTGGATTTTCAGCCTTCAGACTGTTTTGGGCCCTTGGCTGCCTCCTGTCTCTATCATTCCCCTCTCTAAAGAAGTACATCTAACTGCCATTAGAATAAGGATAAGGATAAGAATGGAGACTGATCTTAAGTACTTCTTACTGATGGGAGGCTCCCTCAGGGGCCTATCTAAGGGTTCCTGGCAAAAGAGGCCATAATCCAAGGCTCCAGTTGCATGACTGGAGTTTGATGGCCTGAAGGCAAGAAGTGACAAACCAGGTTATTAGAACACATGCATCAAAGTGAAACAAGGGGTAGTAAGGAAAGCTCAAGAATCCTGAGCCCTTTTACTGGTTTGCACAGAAAGAGGGAGGGCAAAAGCCCAACCTTTTACCCTTTTGCTGGCATGTCAGGCTTCTTGGTTCCTTTCTGTTGAGCCCAATCCTAAGCCAATGAGTTTAAAATTTGAAAAATTAACTTTTCCCAGTTTGGAGGATGCATCCGAGAGGAGTGTCTTATAGTACGGTGACCCAATTACCTATCAGCGAAGAGAGGACATAGGAGGAAAAAGGAAAAAAAAAAAAAAAAAAAAGCTATTTTTTCCCTAAGAGTCCTGGGGGTTCAGGATGCACTTGAAAGGGGTACAGACTGATGACGAATGGCTACTTATCTAGAAAGGGGGAAGTGAGGCATCCTCGGTTCCCTTCTCTTCCTAGAAAATACCTGCAGTACATGAAGGAGAGAAAGCAAAGCATTTTCTTTCTTCTGTCCTTGTATCCCTGAGTTCTGGTGACCATGACAGGGTGCCACCCATGGGTGTTAAAATGGTTTTCACCCATGTTAACAGGGGCATCTGGGGGTAGAAGTATCCACTCTTTCCCATGTATGTCCTATCTTCCCTGCTGTCAGTAGTCTTTGAATTCCCTAGACCTCATTTATGCCATGAACACTAGCGTAACTTTTATTCATGAAATGGGAAGCTTGGTTTAATCGGCAGAAATCAGTCATGCTCACCTGTGCTGTGCCTTTTAACTTGTTATCATTTGCCTTTGGATCCCTCAGATCCAGTTTTCTTTTGTAGGACTTTGACTTGAAGCTTAGAATTGAGTTTGGGACAAAAAATATGTCTTATAGGGGAGGTGCTTGGACCCCTTATCATAAGCCAGATGCTAAGGTGAAGCTGTGGAATTGAGTCCTCTTCCACCAAGGGGGAGAAAAAGATATCTTATGACATGCCCAGATAGCTGGTAGTTATAGTTATGTTTGCTAGGATTTGGGTGCATGATGCTTGGCTTTGGTTAGCTGCCTTGGTCTTACTTTCCCCAAAGAGGAACTCTCTCGATGATGGACATCCTATTTATTCCCATTACTTGAGAGGATTTGCAGGATAATTGCTCAGAACTAGAATGCTGATTCAGATTTTTACATTACCCAAACCTTTTGTTCTTTCTGGACTGTAGCTGGAGATTTCTGTTTGGGTCACAGGAACAAGCAGGGTTAGTCTAAATTGTAGGCAAAAGCTTAAAAACAATTAAGAAGCTTAGAATTGAATGACAAATGTATGATAAATTTTGAAGCATATTTTCTCTCCAGTTCTAATTTTTGGTTAAAATAAACAAAGAACAATCATGATAGGACTGAATTGTTTGCAAAACAGACCTTACTCTTATACTCGGTCTGATTATTTGCATAAAGTACAGCAAGGATAACTATTTCTACATAGGCCTTTTAAGCCGGCTTTGATGGGACTCTGTTCCACAAGGAATCTCAGATATGATCTTTTAAAGCTGAGCCCAGCCATTGGTTTGTATCCTCAAATACCTGTAAGTTGGGTGATCGTTTCCTCTTAAGGTCCCAAGATAAACTTGGAGCTCCTGGGCCTATTAGAAAGTGACATTCTTTACTGATCACAGGTACAAAACCCTGTATAGGGACAGTGTTGGCAAGGGTATGAGGCCGGTCTCCCCACAGGGTGTTATGAGCTCTGCCAGTTGAGCTTGACTCCTTAAAGAAAAACATATCCTTCCAGTCAAAGCCTTGGTAAAACAACCAGTTTGCAAAGGATAATGAATTCTTATTGCACAGATGCAAATAACTATATTGCCATGAGAATATTCACAGATAGTTTCAAAATTCTAGAGGAACCAGGCAGAGAGAAACAAACATGTGCCAAATTTTGTTCACAGGTGTATACCTTACTCAATTATTAAAGGCCATGAATAGTTCAAAATAAGCTTCATTGACTCTGAAAAACCAAACAAGGATCAGCAATATTCCAAGCAAAAGTCAAAAAGATTGGTTCAGTTTTATGAGTTCAGTCCATTTAGTTAACTCTGGTTTTGCTTAATATTCATAAACTTTTTAGGTATTTATGAATCCTGTATGTTTTTCCTTTACTCCAATGTCACATTCTCCAAAGTTATCAGAAACTTGTATTTGAGAGCATCTGTCAGAGTCCTATGGCTTATTATAAATAATCTTTTAAAAGGACTAAAACAAGACAACAATTGTCTGTGAATAACAAAACAGGGTACTTACAGTTAGAAACACAATTGACAAAGAAGTTTGGTTATCTTCATTGTTTACAATAACTTAACATACCAACCTTAGTTATGATTAATAGCATATACTTGGACATTAGAATTTTAGAAATGCCATACGATTTTGGAACATATATTAGTATTCACCAAAATACAGCCTAAAGAAGACTGAACACCATTTAAGCAATTGCATGTACCCAAACATGTCAAATAATCTTGTCTACCTCTCTTTTGGATACTCCATGGATTCTATGAAGCCTCAAAAGGCCAGGTGTCAGGAAAGAACATTCTGAAGCTGAAGTTTAATTTTGAAAAATCTAAATATGTTAGAGGTTTAAAACACTTGATGTTATAAAACAGAATTCCAGATTATCATTAATGATTTATTTTGCCAAAATGACTCAGAAATTTTAAAAAGCAAAAAGCTTCTATAATCCTTTACAAATTTTGCTAAAGAGAAGATTCATGCCATAAGAGTACCTTGTGCTTTTATTTCAATGTTTGATTTACAGAAAAACCATATAACCTTTTAAATTTAGTCAATAGGTTCACACATGGAATTTTTGCAAGATTAATTTTTACAACACTTCCACCCTTTATTTGAACTTTTAGCTTTATTTTATCTAATTCAAAACAATTCTTTAACCCTAGGCAAGAATTTACATTTCCATGCCTTCTTGTAATCTTTTATTAAAAACACATTTTATTGTTCCTACACATCTCACATGTAAATTTATTCCCAGTAGTTTCAATTACATGCTATAATGGTAACTACTAGCAATTTTAACTTTAGGGTAAAACCTGGTAATTTATTTTGATTATGTGCTAGATGCGGCCAAGCTTTGACACCTTAATTAACGGCACAGTTAGTTCTAAATGTCCCCAGGCCTTTCCAGTTGTGAAGCAGGCAAGTCAAATAGTTCTCAAAACCTAAAATGTGGTTTATAACCTTAAGACATTTAGCAAACCTATAACCTGACCTCCATAATTTAGTCCACCTATTTATATTTTGACAACATCTGCTTCTTACCAATCTTTAAGGTTGTATTTATTTCTCAAAGATTAAAGTCATGTGAACTTAAAGGTATCACAGGTTTGTCTTCCCTTTAAAAATATTCAATCCATGCACTTATCTTCCTTTAGGTGAATTAATTAGAGCTCTTTTTATAGACATCACACTCACAACACATACATAACCACAGACAGGCAGAAGAAAACCCAGTCTCCGTAAGATTTTTCATTTGCAAATCTCCTAATTGGATTATTGGCCTCCGTGTGGAGCCCTTTAAGAGACAGGACTAGGAAAATATGCAGTTCCTAAGGACTAATAAACAGGCACAGGTGGGGCAAAAACAGATTTTGAGAGGGATCAATCCACTTTTAATTCCTGGGGTTCCACGAGGAAAACAGAGGTCTCTCCCCTCATGTGTGCATTAAAAGTGGCAAGTCAAAATGAAGAAAAATAATTTAGTCAACTGAAAAACAAACTTTTTCCAGCAAAACAAGGTCCAAAAAAAGAAAAATGTAAAGTCCTTTTAAATATACCTATAATTTGGATATCCATTTTTAATTAAGCTGAGCACTCCTTAAGAAATCCTTTTAACTCCCTTACTATCTGACTCTAGCTGCGCCAAGTGGCCAATATTATGGCTTTTAAACTTTATCAAAGGCTCAGAGAAAGGAAAATCCAAGGCAGTTCGTGGAGGAAAAGAGAATTAACAGCAAAGGTCGCACAGATAACAAACCAGAAAAGACTCATTCCCTAAGCTGGGGTTGAACCCCAGGCCACCATTGTAAAATGGCAGAGGCTACAAAACATTGCCAGGTGTTTGTAGGTTTTGGTTCCAAGGACTTAAAACAAGATGGAGGCCTGCAGCAAAGCTTGCTAGGGACTATTCAGAAAGTCAGGAAAAGAACATCAGATTGGCTACAGCTTAAGGCCAACCTCACAAATCCTTTCTTACAATTGAAACTCTTCAGAAAATATAAACAGTGATCCCCATCATTCCCGGCCCAGCAAAACGTCTTCCACAAGGAAAATAAAAAGCCTCGCTTACAAGTCAACTACTGACAGGGTAGAGACAAGAAAAGATGCCTAGGTAAGGCTTTCTTCTTCTTATGCAAATTGATTCCTCTTGGCCAGGGAAGGGGAAGGCTCTGTGGAGGTGTGGCAGGGAGCACTGGCCAGCCTGCTGCTGGGCACCCTGGGGTCATGCATTCCAGCCCTAGCTGGGAGGGGAGCTGGGAACCCCCAATTCCCCAATCCATCCTGCGCGTGCCTGCAGCCGTTGGGGTGGGGTGGTGTGCAGTTTCCTCTACCCTCAGAAAAGGTCCCAGGAGAAAAAGACTTAGAAGCCAAAGTAAAAAAAAAAACCAAAGTTGTTTGCATGGTACTCACCCTTCTTCAAGCCCCACGTCCGGACGTAGATAAAACTCGGTTCTTGTCTCACAACCAGGAAAAGGTAGGCACACAGATGTTGACAGGTGAGGGGGAATGGAATTTATGAGGCGAAAGGGGAGATAAAAAGGTAAACAGGAACCCACAGCAAAGGGAGAGAGACTCCTACTAGCAGGTTTCCCGCCTCACAGATGGAACCCAGGTTACCGCACAGGAACTGGAGAGGCCAGGCTCCTCCCCCCTGCAAAGGGCGCGAACTTCCCGAGTCTCCACTCTGTCCCGCACCAGTGCACAGGTGGGCATTATTCAGAAAGAAGCAATCAGGAAAAGGGTGGGCTTCTTCTGGGACTGGCAGTCCGGTTTTTCGGCCTTCAAGCTGTTTTAGGCTTGAAGCAGGGTTTCTATCCTCAGGCGGAGGATAGGCCAAAGTTCAGGGGCATGGGGAAGGAAGGGAGAGAATCTTAACCAAACTTTGGTTAACAAGCATTTTGCTCCCATCGATTACTAGGAACAAAATAGCTAACCAATTGTGGGGCAAAAAGCAGGAATTGGAAGTGTCTGTGTCTGGTCTTGATAGATAAACAAGGGGGCATCAATGAGTCTTACCTAAGGTATAAGGAAAAGGGTGGTTCTTTATAGTAAGCACTTTCTTAGAACACAGAGGGTGGAGGAATACTTTAACCTTCTCTGTTTTCCATGAGAACAAGAAAAATTTACCATTGACACTACATTACTTGGTTCTCTCAGTTTTTTGTTGTAAGAAGACCAAACGTGAATTTCCTCACACAGGTGTTACTCTGTATTGCCGCAGGCTAATATTTTCTACCCAACTACCATTTATCCTACTTGTTCCAACCTATCATTCAGCAAGCAGCTTACATCACTGAACTGGGTGGTGTTTCGTAATCCCCAAACAAAGACAGGTGATATGTCATGTATTCCCATTGACAATGTTGAGTTTTACCTGAGCCCCGTGCTCCTGAGATAGGGCTCAGGTTAATTTAGAAAGTTTATATTGCCAAGGTTGAGGACACATGCCTGTGACACAGCCTCAGGTGGTCCTGATGACATGTGCCCATGGTGGTCAGAGTACAGTTTGGTTTCGTACAATTTAGACATCAGTCATCATATGTAAGATGAAGGTTGGTTAGGTCTGGAAAGGCAGGACAACTGGAATTGGGGAGGGGGCTTCCGGGTCATAGGTAGATAAGAGACAAGTGGTTGCATTCCTTTGAGTTTCTGATTAGCCTCTCCAAAGGAGGCAATCAGACTTGCATGTATCTCAGTGAGCAGAGGGGTGACTTTGAATAGAATAGGAGGCAGGTTTGCCTTGAGCAGTTCTCAGCTTGATGTTTTCCTTTAGCTTAGTGATTTGGAGGCTCCAAGATTTATTTTCCTTTCACAGTTTTTATTAAAGCTAATATTTTTATGTGAGTGAAGTCCTCGCAGAAAGCAAGTAAAAACTCAAAGAAGCAATTGACTTGGGGGCTTATATGCCATTTTAGCAAAAGGAAATACATTGTAGTATACTGAATAGACAAAGAAAAGCCAGTTTGGTTTTCTAGGAGTGATAAATTGTGGGAAAATGACTAGGAAATATAGAGTAACTAACGGAAGATAAAGCTTATCTTAGTAAGATTGGTTTATGCAGACTTAGCATTAATTCCTATGTGATGGTAAGTGTTGTTCTCCCCTTCCTGCTTCAGTGAGGGCACCTTTTTAATGGAAAATTTATTCCTGCTTTTAGGCAGATAGGGGAGGACAGAAAGCTTTTCCTGTATCTACTGTTTCTCAGTTTCCTTCAGCTCAAAATAATCTCTGTGCCAAAGTGGCTTATTTTAAAGTGGCATATTCTGATCTTCTTCAAGATCCTTGGCCATTTACAACAGAAAGAATTTGAGGATTTTTGCTTTGAGATCTAGTTTATTGTTATCTCTTTTAATCAATCTGAAGATGTGTTTCATTTGTTCCTATATTTTAAAAGTAAGCCAAAAAGGTAAAATTTATGTTTTATTTTCTATTGTTCTCCACTGGAATAGACTGCACACTTAACTGTACACTTTGGTAAACTGTTCAAATTAATCCCAACAATTATATTTAAGGTAAAGAGCTATTTGCTGAGTATTTAGCAGCCCACTAAGATCGTTGATCTCATTGATATCATGGTTCAGTTTCCAGAGTGTGATTGATATTTAACAATGTAGATTAGTTGCTACAGGCAAGATGTTTGTGTGTTGACATGCTGGCTTTCAGCTCTCTTTTTAAGAGTGCTAATCACATTTGCATACTTTTTCCATCATGAAGACTTTTATTGCTGTCTATAAACTTTGAAAATATCTTGAGCATAGCAGCAACTTTGTTCAATTGTTCATAGTCTTAGTTCCTTCACACTTTGTTAAGTGAAAGCAGTATTGCTGAACAGAAAAGAAATATCTCAGTTTGAAGAAAAAAGAAAGACACTTCTATTTTGAAAGTAGCCAAAACTGAAATAATGTAAAGGATTTATAAGCAAATGGAATGAAACTGCTTTGTGATTTAAGCTTTACAAAGGATAGCAACTAGAATTATTCAATACGAAGGTTGAGCTCAAGAAGCAGTGTTCACTTTTTAAAACAAATTTCTAGTTAACATGGCAAATATAAATACAGTACAGTACAAGGGCAGGAGGAGGGGAGTGTCACAAGAAACCCTATACTGTGTTTACAATCACAGCTGGCAATGTTTATCTAACTTCTAATCCAGTTAGTCCACCACTATACTATGTGAGCAAGATGATGTAGATTATTTGTCAAAATATTCTATATGCTAAAATAAAGCCAACAGGCTCATGAGAAATAGTTTTGCCTAGATTTACTTGATTTGGCAGAAAACAAAGATAATTAACAGCAAGATCTGAGTGGTAGTTTGAGACTTAATTTTCCTATAAAATATGCCAATTAATGTATTTCATTAGTACATTACAATGATTCCAGTATAATTTTTCATGATATAGCCAGTCATGGCTCAAGTATTTATAGAGGCTTAGGACAGATTGCAGAATGTATAAACCCTCTAAGACAGCTTCAGTTCTGCCAGACCACCAGGCAGAGCTGTAGCGATAGAATACATCATTGTATGCCCAGAGAAGGAATCAGTAACAGAGAAAGAGAGAGAATAATGGGATATCCTTGCAGATAGTCAAAGCACATTGATTCAAGTGATATTGAATGATCAAAGCTAGGAGGTGTGCAGCATTCCAGGAAGTCTACCGTAATATAAGAGGGTTCATGGGCTGTATGCAAATCCCGGGGATGGACATTACTGATAAGGAAGTCTCCAGTCCTGTAGAGATCTAAGTAAGGAGCTTTAAAAGAGGAAAAAACCTTTTTCCGTCTACCCATTTTAAGTTCATGGGCTGGGACCTGTGAATTATACTGACAAAAGATGAATTACCAAAAGAAAAGCAAACAATTTGATTAACATGTGCCTCATATATACACATCGAGCAACAGATACTAAATGATGAGTAACTCAAAGGGGTAGTTAAAATGTGGGATTATATAACATCTTAAAAAATAAATATAAATATTTAGAGAAGTGGCAAAACAAAAAAAAAAAGGACTGAGTTTCTAGGGCAGTAAATTTGGGGAAGGTAAATACATGGGGGAGACCAATGAAAGATACGGGCTAGTTAGTGATATTTGTTTTGAAAATTCATCTTGGGGTGTCCCTAGGCTGCTGAGGATCTGAAGTTGTCTATGGTGATTAATTTTCATTTTTCTTGGTTGAGTGGTGAGGGAAGACACCTTTACAAATTTATTGCCATAGGGACAGGGCAGAGAGCTTTTGTGTCTTGTATCTGCTTCTTCTCAATTGCTTTTGCCTCAAGATAATCCTTACATCAAAGTGGCATATTTTGGGGTGGTATATTCTGCTACTCTTCAAGGTGTATTAACAACACTCAAGGAAAGAGCAGAAGCCTGTTTTCAGAATAGAGGCATCTGGTTTACACTGGACTAGCAGAAAGGTCACTCACATCTGAGAGATGGGTTAAAAAGCCTTCATTACCTCCTGATTAAGGACAGGATTAAGGACAAGATTGGTCCTCCACTGTAGACTGAGGTTAATCAGTGTAGTTGTGGGGTGACTAAGGCCAAAAAAAGTGGGACAAGGTCAATGACATTCAGAGCCAGGAAACAAACTTCGAAAATTCAGAGTAAAGTTAAGCAAAGGGTGCCTTCAGTTTGCTGGAATTCATTATTTGGTATTTCATGAAAAAGACCTGAATGCTTTGAACATATGCAGGGGGCAGCCTTTTCAACTGCACACTCACCTGCATTGCCTCTTACCAAGTCATGGACATTTAAGGTGTCACTTTTCTCCCTTTAAATCTGTTTTTCATCATTATTAGATCATTTCCATCAGTATGCACACATGTGACAATATCCCACTTTGACACAACTCTCCTTTGATGTTATAACTTTTTGAGATATTATTAACTTCCTTTCCTTCCCATTTAGCAAAACTGCCTTAAAACTGTCAATATTCACTGTCTTTACTTCATCACCTTCTGTTATCTCTTGAACTCACACTAGCCACTCCGTTGAAGTAACTTTTGATAAGTTTACCAATGATTTCCATGTTTCCAAATCCCACACTATATTCTCAGTCCTCATATTATTTTTCCATAAGCTGCATTTGACATGATTTGATCATTTAATCCTTGGTTTCTGCCTCCTTCCCTTTTGCCTGCTTTTTCTTGGTATTCTTTGCTTGATCATCCTTATTTTCCAGATATCTTGAGTGTTGGAATGCCCGGTGGCTCAGTTCTAGAATTTTTTTCCTTATATTTTCTTATGGCAAAGCATGTGACTTTCTGCTTGAGGACTTTCTCTGGCCACAGGAGTGTGCCCCACCTGTAACTTGGGTGGGATGCCACTGAAATTTGGTACCCTTAGAGCAGCCCTTACTCAATAATTGATAAATTATTGAGTGGATAAATATCCCGACTTCTTTACTCCTTGGGATTGATGACATTAGGACATGTTCTATAGTTTCTTGGAATTCTCCTTCAGCTGGATTGAGCTTCGTTGCACACAAAAGTAACCTGTTTATTAATGCACGCTGTACTGGCTTTCTTCCCTTTTCTGCCTCACTTCTCTATTTTCGAATTGGTGCTTCCTGGATCACCTCTTGTTTAAACTTGGGCATTTAAACTTGGGCATTAAACAGGCTCCGAGACAGAGATATGTATGCAAAAGGTTTATTGGGGAGTGCTCTCAGGAACGACATCAGTAAGGTTGTGGGAGAAGCAGGATTGGTCAAAGGGAGAAGCCAAACTACAATGCAGAAGAAACACAGGTATTAGCTGACTCTATGAGGAGCTTTATAACTAGGATGTCCTTCAGAGTTGAGGCAAAGGGGCCAGGGTCTTGTATCTTGCATAGACTATGATTGTATGCAACTTGTCCCTGGGAAGGGGCTATTACCTAGACAAGATAGCTTTTATTGGCTAAGGGCAATTTTCAGAGAAGGACTCAGCTGTGAGCCATCAGCAGCAATACTCCTGACAACTGGGAAAATGAGCAAGAAGGGATGATAATGAATCACCAGAATTTACTACATTTTATTCCTGCGATGCTTGAATTTAATTGTTTCATATGGTAAGTTTTCTCATCTGGGAAAAGCTCCTTCAGGGTTCTGATTGGTCTCTGTGGCATTATAAAAAATGTATTTGGCTTTTTAGCAGTGAGTTTGCCATCAGAACACAGGTGACATGAAAAGCACACCTGTTGTAAGTGAGCGAGCACGAAATTACCACTGAGACAAAAGTAAGCCAATTTAGAGGGTTATTTATTGCCGGCAGCCACGGAGGACTTGTGTCTCTTTAACCTGTGGCCCCGAAAGGAGAGTGTTCAGACCTTTTATGCCCATAAACCACCTCCTGGGCAGGGGTGGGGCTGAGGGGCTTCGGACATTCCGATTTTTACTTAAGTGGTTCACAGAAGTCAAGATAAGCGTTAGTTTGCACATTGCCTGGGTAGGGTGGAAATTACAGACCTTAATTACTTATTACAAGTTGCAGGGGCCAAGATGGCGTGGGTTTGGACTGCTTGCCTGTCACATCAGGGTTACAGAGAGCAGTTTCAGCAGAAAGCCGAGGTATGGTTGAGGTATGCAGTTTTGTGAGGCTTTTACCATGTCACATTCCCCTCTTGTTTTATTTACAGGAATTAAATTATTAATTCTTCCAGTAGGTTAGTATTGTTTGTTCTAAGGGGGGTTAGCTATAGGGATTTACAGCACGGATTAGGGTGGCGAGGGTGGTGAACTCGAACAGCACACAAGTTTTAGCTTTTAGGGGATGAATGGTTGATGTGAGGGTTATTGCCGAGTTTAAGATGAAGAAACTGAGGCCACTATAAGAAAATTAAATGCCAGTTTATTCAGCTCCCAGGCAAGGTTCCATGGTCCGGGGAAAGGGGGCCAGAGAAGTCGCGCTGACTTCTGGGGCGTGGGGTTTTTATGGCTACGGGGGACGAGCAACAGTAGGGCACTCTGATTGGCTCCGGGGGAGTGGGATTGAGACGGGCCGGGCCGCTATTGGTTGGCGGGTTATCGGGCGGGTTTTTTAAGTGCAAGAGGCGGCCAGGGTTGCCTCAGCCGGAGCTTTTTTGGTTTCGGCTTCTTGGCCCTGGGCGCCGGTTTCCAGACGTCCAGGTACTCCAATGTCCAGGTTTCCCGACGTCCCGACAAGGTACTCCGAATGAGGCTGCCAGCCTTACAGTTGACGCTGCCTTGTTTTTCCGGTGGGGCAGTCTTGACGTGGGTGTGATGAATCCAGGCTGTTAGTCCATCCACCTTGAGTGCGGTGAGTGTGGTCAGGATAACTGTGTAGGGTCCTTTTCAACAGAGGGGTGAGGTCGGAGGTGGCGAATTTTTTAACAAGGACAGTCTTTACGCTGGAAGGGGTGTATTGGCTGGTCTGCAAGTTCTGCTGGGGTGGGACGGGTGTTTTTAATGAGCTGGTGTACCTGGGATTGAACAGACTGGAGCGCCTGTAAGGACTTAAGGAGTGTATAGTTATGGATTTAGTATGCACGGTTTCCGTGGGTCTGGGGAGTAAGGGAGAGGGCCTGCCAAACATGATTTTAAAAGCAGAGAAGCCTTTCTGATAGGGTGTGCACTGGACATGGAGGAGGACAAAAGGAAGCAGGCTGACCCAGTTTTCACGAGTTTCTAGGGTAAACTTTGTCAGGGTTTTTTTTAGGGTCCAGTTTATTCGTTTGACCTGTCCTGAACTCTGAGGATGATAGGCACAGCGTAATTTTCAGGATATACCCAGGGCCTTGGCTAGGCCCTGAGAAATTTGTACAGTAAAGGCGGGCTTATTGTTTGACCCCAGTGTTAGAGGGAGACTGAACCGAGGAGCAAGATTCTGTAATAGTTTTTTTGTGACCACCAAAGCAGTCTTTGACTTAGTGGGGAAGGCCTTGACTTATCCAGAGAACATATTTATGAACACAAGGAGGTACTTATAGCCATTTACTGGGGGTTTTATTTTAGTGAAATTTACTTCCCAGTGCTCTCCAGGGCTAGTCCCTCTGAGTCTCACTTTTACCTGGCTAGACCTGTTGCCTCCCGGATTTACTTGGGCACACACATTACACTGAGTAGTGATTTCTTTGATAAGTTTATGTAAATGGGGAATTTAGTACTTGACTTTTAGCAGCTTAGTTTTGTTTGTCCTAAATGAGTGGCCTGGTGTGTGTTCTTAACTAGGGCCTGTCCTAGAGCCTCGGGGACCACATTCCTTGTGTCTGGCAGAATTCACCATTTTGTGGAATCTTGTGTGCCCCCTTGTTCTTTAGCAAAGTTTTCTTCATCAGGTGAGTACATAGGGCTGGGGGGCAGGGTTGGGGCTGGCAGAGTTACAAGAAGATCCAGAGGTTTTACTGGTCCCAAGTCTGCTTGTCTGGCTTGTAGCTCAGCCGCCCTATTTCCCCTCACTTCTGGTGAATCCCTATTCTGGTGTCCTTTGCAGTGTATTAATGCCACTGCCTTGGGCTTTTATATAGCCCTTAGTAGGGCTAGGATTTTTTTTTTTTTTTAATGGTCTTTTTCTCTGAGGTAAATAGTTCTTTTCTTTTATAAACAGCCCATGTACATGAGCTATAGCAAAGACATACCAGCTGTCGGTATAAATGTTGACAGTCTTTCCCTCTGCCTGGTTTAAGGCTTTTGTCAGACCTATGAGTTCTGCCCTCTGGGCTGAGGTTCCATGAGGAAGGGCCTGGGCCCACATAACCCTATTGAGAGTGGCCCGGCATACCTGATTTCATTGACCATAAAGCTGCTGCCATTAGTATACAGTACCTCCTCTGGATTCTGTAGGGGGACATCAGTGAGGTCCAGTCGAGTGGTGTGGATGACGTTTATTATTTGCTGGAAATTATATATGGGCTTTTTTGGCTCGCTATTAGGTAGCAGCGTGGCTGGGTTTAAAACTGGAGCTTTTAAAAACTTTATGTGGGGCTGGTCCAAAAGTAAGGCCTGATATTGAACTACTTGGGCATTTGACATCTATCTTCCCAGATCTCCAGGGAGTAGTGACTTCACTGCGTGTGGCGTTACTAAGTTTAACTCCTGCCCCAAGGTTAGTTTGCCTGCCGCCTTGACTAACAGGGCTGTAGCTGCTACTGACCTAAGGCAAGCCGGCCACCCAGAGGCTACGGGGTTAAGTTTTTGTGAAAGGTAAGCGACTGGCCGGGACCATGGCCCTAATGGCTGGGTGAGCACCCCCTTAGCGACTCCCTGTTTTTTATGTACAAACAACTAGAAGGGTTTAGAGATGTCTGGCAAGGCCAAGGCTGGGGCCGTGGTTAGGGCAATCTTAAGTTTGTTAAAAGCCCGTTGTTTTACTTCTGTCCAAGCCAGGGGCTGATTTCCTCCGGTACAGGCATACAGAGGCTTGGCTATCTCGGCAAATCCTAGAATCCACAGCCTGCAATATCCCACCGCCCCAAGGAATTTTTGAACTTGGTGTTTTGTGGTGGGGGTAGGTATTTGCAGTACTGCTTGGACTCACCTGGGCGCCAGTGCCCGGTTACCCTTCTCTATGATATAGCCCAGGTAAGTAACCTTCTGTTGGCAGAGTTGGGTTTTTTTTAGTTGAGACCTGGTACCCCAAAGTCTGTAGGGATCTTAGTAATGACTGGGTGGTCTCTTTACAGGCCTCCTGGGTTTTTGTAGCTAAAAGTAAGTTATCCATGTATTGGAGTAGGGTACACTCGGGGAACTCGGCTCGGAAGGTGGTAAGATCTTGGTTAAGTGCCTCATTAAACAGAGTGGGGGAGTTTTTGAACCCTTTAGTCAGTAGTGAGTTGCCCCAAAACTCCAGTATCAGGGTCAGTCCATTTAAAAGCAAATATGGGCTGGCTAACAGGGGCTAATGGGATGCAAAAGAATGCATCTCTGAGATTTAGGACAGTGTAATGGTGGTGTTTTGGGCTCAAGAGATTTAGGAGGGTATATGGATTTGGAACCGTAGGGTGGACAGTTTCCACTTGCTTGTTTACCTCCCTTAAGTCCTGTACGGGCCAATAGTCCTTTGTGCCTGGTTTTAAGACCAGGAGCAAGGAGGTATTCCAGGGGGACTTACAGGTAGTAAGGATCCCTCCTTTTAGTAGTTTTGTTATATGTGGAGCAATTCCCCGTCTGGCTTCCTGGCTTATGGGATATCGTCGTATCTGGACTAGAGTTGCCGTTGCCAATAGCTGGACCTCGACTGGGGTACGGTGACTTGCCAAGCCTGTGTAATTTGTTTCAGCCCATACTCCTGGTACATTTTCTTGGAACTGGCGGAGGAGGTCTGATGTTGGTGATTGATTTGCCTCTGAGGATAAAGCTTCCTGCAAAAGATACTTATTTGACAGAGCACAGGGATGAGGATTTGCTGAGGTGGCCTTAAAGCCAAGGGAGGAGGAATTGAGAGGCAAGCTTGACTCTCACAGAAAGAAATATTTGCTTGAAATTTGTAAAGTAAGTCCCGTCTTAGGAGTGGGTATGGACACTCTGGAATGGCTAAGGAGTGGATGACGGTGCCGTTCCCAAGATTAACGAGTTGGTTGGTGGTTCAAGGGCTTGTTGTGGTTTTTCTTGTGGCCCCCTGGATAATTGTTTTCTACTGGATGGTGGTCCTAGAGGCTAAGGACTGAGTGGGCCACCCCGGTGTCGACTAAGAAGCTGACAGGTTTGCCCCCAACTCTTACAGTGACCCTGGGCTCCTGGGGGCTTAGTAAATAAGAGCCCCAGCTTCGTCAATCCTAACTTTTTAAATTGAGGATAGCCCTCGGTGGCTTTTCCTGAGTGGTTACTCGTCTTTTTCTCTTGGGGCACTTATTTTTTCTAATGTTTCTCTTTTTTACAGTATGCACATTGGTTTCTTTCTAATGGGGGCCAGGGACCCCGGGGGCCCTTTTGCAAGGCCCCCTGCCCTCGTGGAATGACTTGTGTCTCCTGAAGGGCTGCTATTACTGCCTTAGTAACTTTTTTGTTTTGTATGACTCCAGGAGTATTCCTGTTATTAAACTTTCTGGGCAATTTCCAGCAATTGGGTTAAATTTATTTCCTGGAATTTATCTAGTTTTTGTAACTTTTTCCTGATATGTAGGGCTGACTGGGAGACAAAGGCCAAGTTAATGGCCCGTTGATTTTCCGGTGCCTCAGGGTCTGTAGGAGTATAGGTACGGAATGCCTCTTGTAGGCGTTCCAGGAAAGCAGCCTGACTCCTGCAGACCCTGAGTCACTGTTTTTACCTTGGAGAGGTTGATGGGCCTTTTAGCCGCCTTTTTAACCCCTGCTAAAAGATACCAGAGAAAAGTGTTTAGAGCTTGGTGAGCCCCGAGGTGTTGGGGTCCCATTGGGGTCGGGTAGAGGGAAAAACCTTTTTAATTTGGTCCTGGTTTTTTTTTTTTTTTTTTTTTTTTAATTTTATTTTTACTGTTCCTCTCCCTGGACCTGTGATGGTGGTTGTCAGGGCTTCCTGTCTAATTCTGCTTCTTTCCTCTGTGGTAAACAGAATCAGTAATAATTGTTGGCAGTTGTCCCAAGTGGGGAGATGAGTCTGGACTACAGATTCCAAGAGCCCTGTCAAAGCCTGGGGCTTTTCAGAGAACGGGAGATGTTGAGCCTTCTGACAGAACTTACTCCATTTTACTAACCCCCTTGCTGTACCCCCCACCCTTAGGTTCCTCAGCGTCCCAGCAAGACTCCCTCCCAGGGAACTTTATATCTCAGCAAGTTCCTAACCCTCCCCACTCACCATCTTAGCAGTTCCCCAGCACAACCCTGGAACTCTCTTAGCAGTTCCCCAGCCCCTCCCCTCTTGCACAGCCCCTCACACTGGAAAAGTTTTGCTGTAGAGAGAGCCAATCCTAAGCAGGACAAATTATACCAAACATAAAGTCCTGTAGCCTTCAGCTTCTGAATTTCCCCAAGAGAATTTTTTTTCAGTTTAAGACTGGCTCTACTGAGGACTTAAACCAGCAACCTCGCAAGGGTAAGCCCTATACCTTAACTACTGTGCTAACAGGCTACTGGCGTTAAAGGTAGGCAGAAAGCTTTTTTAAGCCGTATTTTTTTTTTTTTTTTTTTTTTTTGAGACGGAGTTTCGCTCTTGTTGCCCAGGCTGGAGTGCAATGGCACGATCTCGGCTCACCACAACCTCCGCCTCATGGGTTCAAGCAATTCTCCTGCCTCAGCCTCCTGAGTAGCTGGGACTACAGGCGCACGCCACCACGCCCAGCTAATTTTTGTATTTTTAGTAGAGACGGGGTTTCACCACGTTGACCAGGATGGTCTCGATCTCTTGACCTCGTGATCCACCCGCCTCGGCCTCCCAAAGTGCTGGGATTACAGGCACCC